>JBAMBP010002680.1:0-244987 GCA_037044515.1 Phortica magna
TTCAGTCAAAATTTGTAAATTTTTGTAACAATTATCGCCGCTCCAGATAAATTTTTTATATAGAAATAACGAAATCGCAATGCCACCAACAACAGACACTGCGAAAGAGAGCAAAGATTCGCCACAACAGGACGATAGTACAAAAGTTGCTGGATTCAAAAGTGTAGATGATTTCACGAAGGTATGGATTTAATTTAATTGTTTAATTTGCCGTGAATAAAAGGGTTTTGTATTCTTTAGCATGCATTTCGGACTGTTGTAGCTGCCACTAGAGCCGCTAATGCATTTCCGCAGGAAGCGTCAAGGGATTTGTATTGTGCGTACCCCACATATGGAAAGATAATTGATAATCAGTCCCAACGTGTGATGGGGCTGATCTCGAAAGTACTCAAGTCACACAATGTAAAAGGCAACATACAAGGGTGTCTTTTGGATGAGCAATTTGAAAAGGTGCAGGAGTGCAATGACATAATATTTGAGCGATTGAGCACTAACCTGGACATAAAAGCTGGATTGCGGCAAAAGCAACGCCAATCTCAAGTTGTAGTTGAAACCGATTTAAGTTCCCCGGCACATAAAATCGAAACTCCAACTGCAAATGCGGGAAGTTGGAACCAAACACTTACTCCAACACGTAACCCAATGGCAGCTCGGTTAATTGCTGCTAAAAACATTGAAAGACCACAGGCAAAGTTTAAAGTTCCAGTGGATAACAGTCCACTAGTGCCATTTGTGCCAAAACTTAAAGAAAAGCCAAACTCAATAAAGCCTCTAGCAATACTACCAGAGTACGATGATGACGGTAACGTTGTTTCTTACTTGCATCCATACGAATTTGAACTACTCAAGTTTGAGCCGGCACCTTCACAATTAAATCGGAAAACACCTATTGAACCAAGACCATTGGAAGAAACAACCCTGCTGTATGTCGATACCGTTGACAAACTGCAGCAAGCGCTTGAGGAATTGCGACTGGCTAAAGAAATCGCAATTGATGTCGAACATCATTCATACCGTACGTTTATGGGCATAACCTGTCTTGTACAGATGTCGACACGTGAAAAGGATTATATATTTGATCCGATCGCATTACGGGAAGAGATGCATGTGCTCAACGAGGTGCTAACGAATCCAAAAATCATAAAAATACTTCATGGTGCTGATCTGGATATAGAATGGCTTCAGCGCGATTTATCATTGTACATCGTTAACATGTTTGATACCCACAAGGCTGCCAGAGCGTTAAATTTGGCAAGAGTGTCTCTGGCATTCCTCTTAAAAAACTACGTTAATATCGATGCCGATAAATCGTTTCAGTTAGCTGATTGGCGTATGCGTCCATTGCCAGAGGAACTTGTGTCATATGCTCGACAGGATACACATTATTTGATTTATATATATGAGTTGGTTACTAATGATTTACTTGATATCGATAACGGAAAATCGAATACATTACGTGCTGTCTACCAGCAAAGCACTGATGTTTGTAAAAAGCGTTACGTAAAGCCTCAAATAGGAGAAGACTCTCATTTGAATTTACTACGAAAATCAAATCGCGTCTTTGACAACCGTCAGCTAACCGCTTTTCGTGATATATTTCGATGGCGTGATGAGACTGCCCGTATGGAGGATGAAAGTTATGGCTACGTGCTGCCGAATCACATGATGTTGCAGATTGCCGAAAGTCTGCCCCGTGAGATGCAAGGTATTTTGGCCTGCTGCAATCCAATACCGCCGCCAGTGCGTCAACAGCTTCATAAATTGCATGAGATAATTTTAAGGGCTCGTGATCAGCCATTGGTAAAGGTGAGTACGGTTATAAATTTCCAATATTCAGTCATTAAACTTATTATTTATTCTACTGTAGCCTATATTGGAATCACAGCATGTATCACGTGCTACTCTGCTCGAATCGAAGATCTACAGTAAGAAACTTTACTGTCCACACGATTTGTCGCATATGGAGGAACTTCGTGATGACTTACCTACATTGCTTGACTTGGGTAATCCTAATGATAAAAATTTAAAATCAACTGCGCCCCGTTCTCCGCTTCTGAGGAATGTTCCTGCAATGTCCTTGTTCAGAAAGGCGCCGAATTTAGAGGTGGACGAACTTTATAGGGACTACCAGAGAGCAGAAATCAGATTTAAGACAATGCCTTATAAGCGTTATATTGCAATTTTGCCTTATGTTGAGAAAGAAAAACGGGAGGAGGCATTGCGTCAGCATAATGAATTGAAAAAACGGCAATTGTGTCCAGCAGCGTTAATGAACGTGGTGAAGAGCGAGCCAAATGCTGTAAATGAAAATAGCAATACAGAGCCAGATATATATAGCTTGCCATTGAAAGAACAACTCAAGCGTAAATACCAAGGTACTCCAAGCACAGAGAAAAATGAAAGCACGAAATATGGAAAACGTACCAAATCCAATGCACCGCAAGAAAGGACACCAACGGACGACAAACTAAAATTCTGCAATTTACCGGATGTTAAAGGCAAAAGCAAGACAAACCAAAATGCTGCTAGTGAAATGGCAGATAACCAGCCATGTTCTTCGTCTAAACGAAACACTCCGGCGCAAGATAAGTCTCAGACAGCAGCGGAAGATGTAACGGTGATCGGAGATGACAGTGACGAAGGTCCTAATGAGGAGCCTGTGGGCAAACAACCACCAACAAGCAATCGTCCCAAGGCAAATCAAAAACGCAACAACAAAAAATTCAAAGCCAAAGCTCGACTTCACGTTCAATCATCCAATAGACCAGTGTCAGTGCCTGCAAATAACAGCAATTTTGACTATGCACAAGTTGACTTTAGGAAATTTAAAGGTGGCGCACAAAGAGCACGTGGCAACGAAGTTAAGTCAAAGTTTCAAGGAAGGGTAAGTCGGTTGTTAAACATCAATTTATTTCGCTTATATGAATATTGTTTATTTATTTCCAGAACCAACCGCATAAGGCACGCAACAAGCAGTTCAATAAATTATTTACGTTTAGCAACGTAAAAGGTAATAAAAAATAAATATTTTAGTACGTTACTTTTATCAGTAAAGAGTAGGAGATTTTTGGTTATAAATGACGCCATTAAAGTCAATAATTTTGTATCCAGTCTGTTTTCTTTAATGGGATTTAACATTACTATATATACATTGAATCATTTCTATAACTAAAAGTAACAACTTGCGGAGCCGACTACAGTGTTTTGAACATTTTGTCGCCCTCCTTGTCCATGCAGTACTCCACAACCGCGTATATCACAAGAAGGCGTCTTTCGACACCGCGTTTGTGCTTGTCTGTTATCAGTGGATACAGTAAGTCATGCTTGGAAAGTCGATCTACAAGCTCAGTCAGCACACCGCCGGAAAAGACTTGCAGTCGTTCCCACGTGGACTTGCGTAGTCTAAAATTGTGTTTATATTTAATTAGCTAGTTAATATTAAACTTATAAACTTACAAGCAACACTGGTATAGCGGCGCCAAAATATCAAGGTGATCCTTGTTTGGATTGCCAAAGGATTTGCCATTGTCGATAAGAACTAAACGTTCCTCCCTTGTCTCATAGTGGTGCCGGTCGCCGTTTTGCATTAAGTAATCAAAAATGGATGCATCAATTAAATCCAGAAGTCGAATTGTTTCCAATTTGTACTTGAGCGATCTGCAAAGTCGCACAGTTATCATTAATTATTCATTTCAGTTAAAACGAAATTTCACTCACTTGCAGTAAGTCATGTCATCCTCCCACGGCGCACGTTTTTCGTCTTTATAAGTGCGCTGCCACGGCGATCTACGTTTTGCGAGCGTGCCCGGTATGATATAAATGAGTACGCCTTCGATATTGTTTTGGTCATCACCACAAACTGTTTCTTCCTCATTACAGTAATGGCATTTACCGTACAGACAATAAGTAGAATTACTTTCTTCACTTGGCTCACTGATTGTCATTGTATTCTGTAATTCGTTGTCGCCCTTGTCGTAGATTTCTGTTTTTAAGTTCACAACGCGGCCCACAACAATTGGAGTCCAACGGAAATCAAGAACGGCACCTAAATAAAATGCATAAACTTCGGCGATGTGTCGATCCTTGCCGGCATAAACTGGACCTTCTATGGCAATATCACGGGGGTACCACTGTGGCTTGAATATAACCTTTTGCTGGTTGGATAAACGCATGAGTAGTTTTAGCTGTGTACCACGTGCTAGATTCGACACCTTTGTGATCGGTTCTGAACGCAAAGTTTGAAGCAGTTGACCCATAGATGAGTCGTACAGCGGATAGATTTCGTTTTCACTGGGCCACTGAAATCAAATGATATAAATACAGATGTCGTAATAAACACAAATGCACGAAATTACCCAATTTGCGATGTCCCACAGCACTGATGCGTTTTCATACTGCGATGGTTTGTAGTTCTTTAGTAGTTTGTTGCGATACATAAAGAAGCGCGGATTTCGGTTGAGGTAAGCCGGCTTTAGATGCCTGATATTGTGTCTTATCATGCTCTCCAATGCGCGCACGCTCGAAAGTTGATTCTCCTCGGCATTAAGGTAGTACATGAAATAGAAATTTGCGCCGACAACCAACAAGAGAAGGCTGACAAGAGCGACGACAATGATGACTGTGCGTTTGTTCATGGCTGCCAATTTTGTTACGTTATCTTATGGCTGCTCAGACTGAGTCCGACGCTGATGTACTTTAGGTGCAACCTTTTGCTGTGCGTTTGTCATCTGCTGTGCGCCAAATTCAAATGACTAACTTGCCCAGGCGGCTCTTGTGTAATTAGTGTGCTGTGAGACCTTTTTGGCGGAAGTGTTGTTGTAGTTGTCGTAGTCGCTGCGACTGAGCCAGCAACCAATTGTATTGTTGTGCTTGTACGCTTTCGCTTCATTTGAGGGAACGCTTGCTGCTGTCGCTGCCAATGTGCTAACAACAACGAGTGCAGCGTCGCACAGTATAATTGGCAACGCGTCGCTGATCTCTCTTTGCGCACTGCCACGAAATTTGTTCTTACTTGACTTGATTAATTATGAATTCTTTTTTAACCTTTAACTTTCCTTTTTTACTGATTCCCTTTCTGGCACATTGTGGCACACGTTTCCTTCGATACTGACGTTTGTTGGTGCGCGACCGTTGTTGCAGCAACATGCGAACTACAATTGTTGTTGGTTGTGCTATACTATTGGTTGGCCGTAGTCGTTGCTGTGGTCTAGGGAGTGTTCGCTTTATTTATAATTTTGTATTCTTTAAAATAATTACGGATGTTTTGTTCTTGTTAAATTATTGCTCAATTTAAGCAAATGATTTTTTGCAAGCGGCTTTCTGGCTGCCAGAAACGTCATGTGCGCCTGCATCTGTTCGCATCATTCCATTGTTGTAGTTATTTTATGCGCGAATTTATTAAATTGTCATTTCGGTCTTGAACACACATGTGTATATGATGATAAGTTGCCAACGGATTTGGCGTTTGTATGGCAATGGGTCACTTTTTCGGTGCTGATTCTAAATCGAAATTGACTGAACGCTACTTTTGTCAAGATGACATCAGATTCTAAACAATCGGAAATTGGTTCAGCATTGAAATGCTATTCTGATTACTTATTATTTGTCTATTGACTGATTACGCACCATTTAATTGTTGGCAGTGATAGTTGGGTTCAGTGCCATTTGTGTTGTTTTAATTCTTGTAAATCTACTACAAGTAGCGTACGACTGTGCTACTTGGCGCGAATCGAAAATGTTGTTTCTTTAACTCACTAAAAATAAAACTCGCACACGATTACTAATTGAGCTAATTGTCTATACGAGTTCTAAATAAACCAACGACGCCGCATGTTCGTACTTCCGTGGCCAAAATGATTCTAATCGCCGTTGTTTGTTGCTGTTGAATGTGTAGATATGTAGCTCGGCCAAATAATATTATTTCATTGATCGCACTTTACCCGGCTAATTTCCGATGTAATTTGGCGGGGAATGACGGTACTTTGCAATGCAAATGCGGCGTGCTTTTTCTCTTTATGCTTAATTATTGAATGCGGTTATAAATCTATTTAAAAGTAAACAAAAGTATTTATAGATGATTGTTTCTCAGAGAAACAGAACAGACTGTTTTCCTATTGAACTATCACTCGTTATTTTTGATCAAAACAAAACAAATATGTTGGATTCCAACAACAACAAAGCTCGGGCATGCATTGCGAAAAATTTTATTTGTGTCGTATGCAATGCAGTTGCATAAAATTGCATAAAATTGCATAAAATGCATAAAGTTGCTAAACAATCAAGATATCCACCTAGCGAGGAAAATCGGCAACTTGCGCTGTATGCGGCATGTTAGTAACATTACGTTTCTCTGTTACCAACAGAAGTGAGAAAGAGACGCGACGAATAAAGCGAAACTAAAACAGCTGTTTTTAAACTGAGACTCAATCACATTTGAATTTCTTTTTAATTCTAAATCGTAAAAGTAAGTGAAAATGCTCGAGCAAGGCCCCATAAAAAGTATGAATGTGGAATATCTGAATCTTTAAATATTTTTCATCCCTGTCGAGCACATGTTGCTTAAAGGCAGAGTTGCCTATCAGTGCCAATGTAAAAGCATAGTCACTTTTTAGTTTTAAAGTGCCTTATGTGCAGATACATGTTCATAGACATGAGATTGTCCATAATTTCTCATGAAACGAAGCGACGCTACCGCCGATACATTCAACTTTAAACATCTTGTTCTGGCAGCACTTTTCAGCTCAGGCAGCCACAAAGAAGTCCTAACCGAAATTTGAAATTCCATCTAGCTGAAAGTGGATGCCTGCGGGTTTCGATACTATTTTTTACTTTTACTTTTGTAACATCTGCCTGAGGGTACAAATCTTACAAGAAATCAAAATTCATTACTTGCACAGTCATATCATGAATAATTGAATAAAACAAACAATATTACGAGTAAAGTACTGAACACACACATACACACGCATATACATGAAGATAGCGGGCACACATTCACACATACGCGAACATTTATGAAATAATAAACACGAAACAAATTACAAACGCCCAGAAGTCATTGTTACCAGAAAGACCCAGTGGTCTCACATGGGTGGCAATGGTTAGGCGGTCGCTGTTACGTCACATTTACTGCCACCTACCGTTCTACCCAAGCGAATGGCTTTGAGTGTGCACCACATACATGTTTGTGCCTTTCGCGCCAGAAAAAGAAAAGTACTAAATTAGCACTCTTTTATATTTGCGGTTCGTACTGCGTGTGTGTACGTGTATGTGCGGTTGAGTGAGTGTGTGTGTGTGTGTGTGCGTTAGAGTTGGTCGTAAGCGGGTGTGCCCAATGGTGCAGAACGAGTGCTTTGTGGGTGTGAGGAGGGGAAAGTTGCAAATAGGGAAACCAACAAATGATAACGGCACTTGTGCAAACAACAATAAAGGATAAAAAGCACGAAAATCGAGTAAATGAAAGAAATAATGGCGGCAAATGTAACTGTAATATACGCACACACGCTTGCCAAGTACGCAAACAACAAACAAAACGAAAAACAAAACAAAACATAAACAAAACAAACACGTTTTTGTTCGTGTTCAGTAGCAAATGCAAAAGTGAGTCAAAGTGGCACATTAAAGTAAGCCAACGTTATGAATTTTAGCCACGTTAACAAACATGGCAACAAAATTGAAATTCTGTGTTGTATTGTGTCATGTGTTATTTTATAATTTCTTTTAAAATTTAATTTTCAACTTTATATCATGAAATATATGTATGCAACTTCTTATATGCGTTTTTACTATTTCACTACATTAATTGAGTTCAAGAGCACACGAGTTTTGCAAGAGTTTCGCTTGGAGTTAATTAATTGCCATAATTATTAATAAGACAAGTTTTGTCAATTAAGTGTGGAAGCCTTGCCATGCGTCCGTCATTTCACGTAATTTCAGTTCAGTTGCCATATTCTAATTAATATCACTTAGCAAATTGCGTCGCGCGCACAAAGCTCCCTTTGGCTGGCACAAAAAAGCGCAAACAGTTTCAATTATCAGCAAATTGCGTATAAATTGTTATTGCTGCCAACAAACATACATAAATGCACGCACACACACACAGACACACGACGATAAGTGGCAACACAGCACAACAAAACACAATACAAAGCACTGAGCGTCTTTTTTTCGGCTTAGGCGGCAAACCAACCCCGCCAAACGCTCTTTTCATGTGTCATAAAATGCCTAAAATGCTCGTAGAGAATAAAAACAACAAATGTGCAACTAAAAACCGCATGGACCGCAGAAAAGTATGAAATGTAATCGCCGGAAATGAAAATGTTTGCCGTAAAACCGGGTTTCTGTCAAATGCGCACGTGTGCGCGAGAAAGAGACAGAAAATGCAATTGGTTGACACAAAAGCGGAAATGCGATAAAGATTATATTTGGTATTTGGTTACAATTGCAATTTACACTCCGGCATTTAAGCCCGTAGTCGTAGCCGTAGCTGTAGCTTGCTTCCGGCCTAGCTTTTAATGACTGTACAAAGCACAAAAGGCCACAGAGCATAAAACATGAGAGTCTTATAAAAACAACAACAACAACAACAAGAAAATCAATTATACGCACCTACCAACATTATTGCTACGGTGTGTCACGCTCACGCACGCACGCACGCACGTTTACATGTCTCATATATGTTTGTACATGTGCTTATCGCCATATCCCTCCCTCACACACACACACACACGCACACACACACGCACACACACACATGGACACTTTTTGTGGCTGAACTCATGTGTGCGGCTTTTGGCCATGTTGTTTGTATTAATTACTCATACGTTGCAACTTACGTCTTGCCCCCCGTTTCACTCAGCTTACTGCTGCCGTCTTGCTCAGCTTGCGGTGTCCTTTTATGACAGCGCACTCATTTGCTGCGGCACGCATTAAGACACACGCCGTGGCTGCCACTGATTAATTGCCCGCCATGCCCGTACAGTTATTATAGCCTCAGACAGACTCTTGTGTCGTGGGGCCGGGCCGGCCAGCATGACCTTATTTCGCCAACTCTCCTGCCGGGAGCAAAAAAAACGATGTGCTAATTTCGATTGTTTGCCATTTGAGGCATCTTTTCAACGCTTGTTGCTTCAACGACGCTAAAAAATGATTAATTACAATTTAATTTGTTTCGCATTTGTCTGCCACTGGCTGGCACCAGTGTGTATGTGTGTGTGTGTGTGTCTGTGTGTGTATTTGCATTTGACGATTCCTAAGTGCGATTCATTTAATTAATTGTTTTTGCATTTCTTTTGTTTGCGTTACGCTTTGGCTTTTTTCGCTTTCTGTTTGTTTGTATTTGTGCGCATTACTCATTTGAATTGAATCATTAATAACGACGCTGAAAAGCGCCAATACAATAAGAAGAAAGCTTCGCTTTTGTAAAACAACAAAACACCAAAATAAGTTAAGCAGAAAAACCAACAAATAAAACAAAAAAAATTATGCTAATTTTTGTAAATTTGCCTTTTGGCATTGCGCGGCAGACTTTTTGATTTTCTTCTTATTTTTTTATCGGTCTGAGCTCGAGCTAATGAGTCGGCAAGCATGCTGTATACGGTTCGTCAATGCGATAAAGCTGATTAACTTAAACTAACCCGGCTCAGTCGGTTTACGTTTGTAGTGCCGTAGTTGTGAATACGTATACAATTCAAACAGTGCAGCAACTCAATGCCAAAGCACTTGAGGCTGTGTTGAAGGCAAGCATTCGCCCTGAAGTATGCAATGCTTTATGCGCACCATGTTACCGCCAAAAAATACACACACACACACACGCACATATATGAGAAACGTAATGTAAACAAAAATTTATAAACAAACACCCACGCAGCACAAGAATTGTCGTAAAAGCTTCTCCGGCGCTACACGCACACAACGTAAACGAGCGTCGGCGGCGGTGGTGGGCAGGGTGAGCTGCAAAGCTTTCGACTGCCAATGCCACAACAAAGAAGCACACAGGCAAGGATAAACAAAACAAGTTGCGTACGAAACGAAGCGTAGTAAAGCAAAGGGAGCATGTGCGCGCGCTCTCGCACATGTTTGAGGCTCGCTCGCTCACTCAACGCTCTTCTTCGCCTGCCTGTGGCTAAATGGAGCAACAGTTAAATACGAATGCATACGCAATGCTTTGCGCAGCACGGCAACACTGGCACTGGCACTGGCACTGTGTATGGCGCTCTCTCACTCTCTCGCCGTTGGTCTCTTGGCGCAACAGTTAAAGCGACGTCTGTGTGCTGCTGACCCCGTGCGCTTCTAGTGTGAGTGTGTCCAACATTTGTACCTGAAATGCTGCCTTTGTCCAGACAGGGAGCAATAGCTTTGCCAGCGCCTTCAACGCTTAGAAACGAGTGAGTCAGTGGGCCAGTGCTGCCTCTGTATGTGTATCAGCATTGTGCCTTGAGTGTGTCGGTGTGTGTGCTTGTGTGCGAGCACCCAGGACAACGTGCTGCGACAGCATCAGCAACAGCATCAGAGGCTGCTGCAGAGGTCGCTGCTGCCGCCGCTGCTGCCACTGCTGCTTGGCTAAACAGCGTTTCAGTGCCTGGATTGTTGTTGCCGAGTTTAGTTGATTTGCGTGCGTCGCTGCGCGAATTTCGCGTTAATATTGTTACAAACATTGCAATGAGTTACTTTTTTTGTTGTTTCACACATGAATTTTTTGACTCGTAAAACATTTGTGTGACAATTGTGTTTTTTTTCCACATATTTAAGTAATATAAAAATGGCAAAAATGGAGTTATGCAAACTCAATTGCAGTAAATCAATGTAAATTGCCAGGCGAACGCACTTTGTTGTTGTTGTTTGATTTTTGGTGTATGAAATATGAAACCGTTACATTCGTTACATTCGTGCACAATTAGCCAAGAGGTATGTGTTTATTTAAATTGTTTTTTGTGTGCCAAAGCCAATCAACTTTGTTTTTTTCTTAGGCAATTAAATTTGCACAATTTCCAAGTCACGCATCGTTGCATATTCATTTTACGCACGGCAAAGTATGCTTTATTATTATCTGTTTTGCTTTTATCTCCGCTTACGTTCAATTTCCGTGCCGTGCGTTGCCACCATTGACCCGTTTTGGTGCCCCGATATTTTTTGTTGTTTTTTCTTATGTACATTTGCGCTACTTTATTATACGCTGCTATACGACGAGTTACGCACAAAGGAAAGCAGCAAAAAAAAAAACAACAACAAAAAAGGGAAAAACCGAAAATTACAAGTTATTGAGTTGCAAACATGCTCCTGCGCGTATGCTATGCTTTTTTCGCTTTGTTTTGTTATGTTTTGTTGCTGCCGTTGTTGCTGCGTTAATTCTGTGGTTTGTAATGTTTGCTTCAATACGCATAGCTTGCTTGACAGCAGAGACTGCCATTCATTCAGACCGAACGACCGACCGACTTACCGACCAACCGACCGACCGACCGCCCTGCCAAACTGTCTGTCTGCCTTCACGCACAAAAACATCTGTGTGAAAAGCGTCTTTGTACGTTATACGTTGCTATGTAATAACCAACAGGCAGCATGCGTCGAGGTCCTTGGCACCCTCCAGACATGCTGTCGTCTGTTATTAGAAAAAATGTAGAAAAAAAAAAACAAAGTCATATAAAACAGCTTTTTGTCTGTCGCAGCGAAGAATTTCGTTTACGAGTTCCCTGTGTAACCGATAAGTCTGTGTGCGCGCAAGCGAGACAGCACGCGTGTGAGTAATGCGAAACAGTGTTGCCATGTCGATCAAATTTACAGTCACTTAAGGCGGCACATAAAATCTCTTTAGCATAAATTTGTGCTTAATGATTTATGATTTTCCTTTTCCTTTTCGATTTTATAGAATATTTTTATTTTGAATAAAAATGACTTATTTAGCTTTCTAGACTATTTGATAACTCTGAGCAACGTAAATCCACATTACTTTGCACAATTTTACTACTTATTTTGTTGGTCATTGGCTACTACTTATTTAAGTACACAAATCCTTGCGCCACACACACACACACACACACACACACACACGTGCACTTACACAGACATATTCATTAAGGCAGAAACTCACTAAAATGGTACGTAACTCGCAACACGTTGCTTGCCATTAATGCATGTTTCCCTTGACACTTGTGAGCCAATAAACTTGAAAAAGAGCAACAGTTGCCGCAATACATGCATACACACATACACACATACCATGAGCACATGCATGTATATGTGTGAGCCAGCATACTTTCGTGTACGAGCACAAAAGCCGAATTCATGCACGAAAGTCCTAAGGATGAACGACGTTAATAAAAGCGCTGACGTCGCTGCCGCCGCACTGCCGCTGCTGCGGTCGACGTCGTGCTGTTGCTGGTTATTATGCTGGAGTCGGCATTTTGGACTCGCATAACGCAGTTGTCCTTTGTCGTGGTCGCTTCGTGTGCGCGCATGACTTTCACAAGTGACTTATCATACACAAATTCAAATATTTCGTGCATTCGAGCAACAGTGCGAGCGGCGTTATCATCATTGTCGTCGGAGTCGAACGCTAATCCGTTGCGTGTGCGCTCACCGGTGATATCTGAAACCTTGCTAATTTGCGTGCGTGTGCGTGTGTGTGTGCGTCTGTTGATATGTTAATTTCCGCCGTGGTTGTCATAGCATAACAGCCGTGCACGTCGAACAATTACGGGCTTTATTTTTCTGCTTAGAGTTTCAATTTTCATTACTTCAAAAAATACGTTTTTAATTCACTTCGCGTCGTGTGTAACTGCGCCGAAAAGTAATTGTAAAAATTATTATAAATTACACTTAAAGAAACGCGTGTACGAGTGTGGAGCGACTGAGCGACTGAGCGTCAAAACTTTTAATTGTGTACGTATTTTTTCATTGCGAAAGTTTCCCACCGTTATTATTTATGCATGAAGCCGTGCTCATTTCCATTCAGTGTCTTCAACTTTAATTTTCATAGCATTTCTGCCTAAAGTTCCAACTGCCATTTGCATTTAGCGGCTGTCACAGCAACAACAACAGCAGCAACACGGCAGTGAAAAAATGGCAAACAAGAAAGGATAACAAAAATAAAAATAATAATTTCTCGTCTTTTGTGCTTTTGCCGCTTGTGCGGATTACACTTTGCCTCATTACAGGCGCGCGCACACAATCAGTTGATTAAAATCTCTTTGAGCGCACAGTCTGTCCGTCCGTCTGTCCGTCCATCCGTCCGTCTGTCGCGAATGTGTAAATGAATTTTTCAGTTTTTATTTTATGCTCGCCTTTTTTGTCTTCTTATTATTCAAACGAGTGTTATAAGCAAACAGATTTGATCGTTAATAAAATATATTTAATGTCCTTTATGCTCAACAATAATTGTATTATGCTAAGCTTTATGCTTTATGCTTTATATAAAAAGGTCTGATAAGGCGGCTATAAAAAAGACATTCATGTATATCGGCATACATTGTTTGCTTACTCTTCTATGTGTCAGACCAAAGGCTCATGTGACAGCGCAGGTAAAAGTGGCATTGAAAGTGGCTTCCTTGTAAGATTTCGTTTACAAAACGTGTTTGAAAATATATGCCTTACATGGAATTTGTATTACTTTGTGTCTTTTAAGTATTTAATTTTTAGACAACTAAGTTCAAATTTTATAAAAAACCACCACAAATTAAATTAAAAGCATAAAAAAGAAGAAGTTCAGTTATATGTTGATTATTCAAATATATTATTGTTTATATATATATTTCAGAGGCGAATTTAATTTGCAGTAAAACCGACTTCTGCGCGTATTTTTTCTTCTTCTTGAACGCTTGTTTTATGTCCTTGTGCCTAAATCCCATAAGTATAACGTTTAAAGCCTTCTGCTAGGCTGCCCCTAAAATTATGCCACGAATTTCGTTGCCTGCCTTGGCAAAGTAGACGGTATTCCCTTAAGAATGTCAGCGGCACATTGAGGGGGAGGGCGCGCAGGAAAGGTGACGGCGCATCTTTTGAAAGTTTTTCCGAATGGAAAGTTTGTGCGTTCGTTTACTACATAATCGATCACATCATTAATTACGCACTAATTACATGGGCCAAATGGCATACGAAGCCTAACCAGGCGTATGCACAACACACACACACACACAAGCGTAGGCACATTTACTCACACCGCTTGAGAATCTAATTGAGTAGCATGTATTTGTTTCTTGGTTAGTATAAGAGTGTATGTGTGTGTGTGTGTGTGTGTGTGTGTGTATTAATTAAGTCTTTGCTAGACAAATGAAATAATAAATTTGTTTGCTGCTAAAAAGTTGCAAGCAACCACAAAGCCACACAGAACAACAGTACATTGCTGTGCATGACTGTGTGTGTGTGTCAACACGTATACGTCATGTGTTCTGTCATTAATTAAAGACATTTGCTTACGTTTTATTTTTAGCCTTGTTTTGAATCTGCAAATCAACGAAAATTTGACGCAAAAACAGAATTTCCAACATATTTGTTTTCATTTTGAAAATGCACAAATATTGAGTAACCGAGATCAACTCAATTTCTGTCGCTCGCTCGTGTTTGCTTCATGGAAAATTCTGTCTATTTTTAACTGTGCTTGTTTCTGTTTCTGTTCTTGTTGGGTTTTTCGATTTTTTTTTTAGGCCGAGTCTAATTTCAAACACAAATTTGATTGCGGTTTTGACGTCAATGCTCGGCACTTGAAACCTTTCGCATGCATTGCCAACTTTTGGCTTATATGCCACAAGCTCAACAACAGCAACAACAAGAACAACAACAACAACAAAAGTTGCAAATTTTCGCACAGCTTAACAAGTTTAATGCAAAAAATAATGAAGAAGCCAACAAACGTGAGCCGGAAATGCGCACATCCGCCATTTTGTTGTAAGCTACGTATCATTTTTTATAATAAATTAATTTATTATTATTTCGCATAATAAAACATTGGAAAAGTGTATTATTTTTTCAATTTGTTTCGTAAAAATGTAAAATTATACAATTTTTAAATAAATATCGCTTTAAGTTTTAATTGAATCTCATTTACAAAGAATGGCCGCAATTAGTAACGCCTGAATGCATGCAATGGAAATTTACTGTTTATAAATATTCACGTTCTCACGAAATCATCTTCAAAGCGGCGACTTTTTGTTGCGCTATTAAAATGTATTATTATTATTAATATTTTTTGCTTTCATGTTTGATGGAAAATACATCACGTATACGCCAACGTAGTTCATATGTATGTATATGTATGAACAAAAAATATATGCGTAAAAATTTGTGCTGTGACATTTCAGCTTACATTGTTGACTGACGGTTTGTTGAATATGCAAAAGACAGCAAAAATACGGCTATTTTTTTATGTGTGCAATGATAAAACACACAAACAAACAGACACACTCATACATGCGCGCAAACAAAGAAATTAAAAACAGAGAAAAAGAGAACACAAAAATTGCGCGCATCAAAAAATTTTTTATATATAAAAAAAACTTTATACTTTGATATAAAATAATCAAATTGTCACAATGTCACGGTCTCTGTGCCGAAGTCAAGCCATGCTCTGTGTGTGCGTGTGTGCGCACATGTGTATGTGTGTGCGCTTTGTTTGCTTTGCGTGCGGCGACAAACTGAAGTTATTTTGGAAAAGTTGACGCATTTTCAAATAAATCTTCCTTAAATAAACTTCAATTTTTATTTCTTGCCATTTTTTTTGACAGCCCATATAGAAATTCGATACGCGGCGTATGCGTAATGTTGTTAAATTTTGATCTTTGCATATTTCATGTCTTGCGTGGAACTGTTTTACACACTGAACTTTATTTATTATTTATTGACGTTTGGTTTTTTTTTTTTTATATTTTTTCACCGAATAAATTTCTGTTATTGCAATTGAATATTTTATGAGCTTTTCTGGTTTTCTTAGGTGGTGAAAAAGTTGAGTCCACGTAGGAAGGAAGGAAGTGGCAAAAAAAATAACTAAGAAATTATAACGAAGCTCGTTAATGTTTAATGACTTAAGTAAAACACTTGTCTTGCCGCTGCACAATATTATATATTTTTATTTTCATATATTAAAACTTAACAAAAAATATTACTAGTCACTACGTGAAGCGTATAAAGCGATGTCTTTGAATACGCCTTTACTTCACTGCTCGTGAGACAGACAAATCCCTCTTTAGCGTACAATAATAACTCTGACCGCTCTCACATGCTGACCGACAGAGGGCGCTGTGCCTGCCTTTGATAACTTTTGAGTTGATCACTTTTAAAATAATGACTTTCATATGAATACATTGAAGTGTTTTTGTTGTCAATAATGAAATTACCTACGATGAAATTTTTATGCATTTGCAGGGATTCAAAGAGAAATGCTCTTTGCGTATTTGCTTGATTGGTTTTAATAAAAAGCAAAAGCAAAATCAAAAGCAAAAGGCAAAGACAAAAAATGGTACTTCTTTGTTAAACCTTCGGTTGGTATTTCATTTATTGAACCAATGACGAGCCTGTCAGCGACATCGCATCGCACAAAGCGCTGCATACACAAGACCATTAAATTACACATTTTTTGCCTCTTCTTCATTTTGTTTGGCTTGTTTGAGTTACAAAACATTTTTTGCGCCGAGATTTTTTTTTGTTTGTTGCTCGTTGCTTTCATCTCTCGGTCACTCCAAGTCGACCGCTCATAAATCAAAATCAAGGCTGGTACGCAAACAAAGCGCAAAATCAAGACGACAATGCTTGAGCGCATCGTGGGCGGCTGGGACGGCCGGGGCGTGGCAAAGCACATGTTTTCGAATCAATTAAATTGTGTATTAAAGCGATAAATTCAAAAACGATTTCGATTCGCATGAAAAATACACAAATACACACACACACACACACACAAACACATGCATGAATAAACACAATGCGGCGCGCAGACTGATGGGTGATGGGTTGGCAGTTGGGCACAGATACATGCCGTCAGATACTTGGTCGTGGTTTAGAAAAGCCGACAAGTTGCTGCAGCCAATGTCATTTCAAACGATTAAGCAAACATAAAAAGGCTTAAGAGTTCACCGCTCAACCTCATGCCCGCAGAGTAGCACGGAGAAATCACCGAGCGGCGGCGTTTGATGACAAACAAAAAAAAGAGAGAAGGCAGGGCTGTAAAAGATACAACAAGGAAGCGTTGGAAGACATGCATGGCACGGCACGGCACAAAAGCAAAAACAAATACATGTGTATGGCAGAGCATAAAAACAACGGTGAAAAACAAATATGCACACACAACTTAAGAGATTACTCACGGATACGGAAAGCATCAATCTTTAAATGTCACTGAGCACAGACGTTCTTGCGCACGTTGGCTGTCGGGGGCGGCGGCAGCTGAGCAGGGCGAGTGAGAGAGACAGAGAGAGAGAGAGAAATGCCACTAAGCTTGGCAACTGAACTGAACTCACGCTGAGACATGTATAAACATGCTTTTATTTATGCATGTGTGTGTGAGTGAGTAAGAAAAGAAATCGCATCATAAATCCATGTCAGATTAGAAAAGTATTGCTGCCTTCGAAAAAAGTATCTAACTTAAACTGTGAAAGAATCAAGAGAAAAAGCTGAGCTGATGAATTGGCACACGCCTTGTTTACATTGTTGTTGTTGCTGTTGTTGTTGTTGTTGTTGTTGTTGCCGCTGCGGTTGATGAGCCGCTGAGCGATGAGTTTTAAGTCAAATTCAAATTGATTGTTTAACGCATTTCAAATCAATCAAATGCTCGTTTTTTGTGCGACTCAGCAGCAAAGCAGCTGCGCGCCTCTAAGTATGCTAAATTAGTTAAATAACAATTGAAATTAGGCAAATGTTGATAAAATGTTAAAACAATTACCGTAAATTATATTTACCGCGCTTAGATAAGAATTGTTTGTGTGACTCTCAATTAGAGTGAAAGCGACAAACAGCAAATTGAATTAACACACACGCACACACACACACACATAAGCAAATGAGGGGCATTGTGTGCGGGGCGTAAACGGAAGGCGGTCATTGTTTGGTTGAACCGCAAACTCATAGTTATATGGAAAACATTAGCATAAGCAACGGCCTGAAGGTCACGGCAACAGCAGCCAAATGGGCATCTGCGCGTGGGGGGCCGGCAGAGGGCGCTTGAGTGACAGTCATGTTGCTTAATAAAAAATGAAAATTCAATTTGTGGCATTTCCGTCTTTTTGCACACTAATGATTAAATCGATATATATTTCTTGCTCTCTCTCCTTCTCATGCCCTTCGCCGTTTTACGCAAGCGTGGGTGGTTTGTTAATGAATCACGACGTTTGAGGCTGACAGACTCGTGCAGTCATGTCAAAGCGCGAAGTTGCATGATTGCTGAACGGATTTATATTACATAAGTTGCTTAAGCGCAAGCAACAAAGATAAACAAAGGATTTACGGCGCAGGAAATTCCCAGGAAAAGCGTACAGTTTGCTTAAGTAAGTCAAAAGCTACAAAAGAAATGCGCATTGGAACTTCTCGGAAAGCGCTTATATTTGATACTGCTTGCAACTTGCTTAAGTGCTTAAAATACAACAGGGTTTTTTTCAGAGAAACGTAATTATTTCCTGCTACTCGTGGCAAAGCGCCGTGCTTTTCTATACATCATCTTTGTGCGGCTTGTTAATGTTAATTGCAGTTGAGTTGAGTTGAGCATTATTTGCCGCTCATAATTATAGAAATTTAGTGCGAATCGACTGAGGCAGCGGCAGACTTGTGTTGTGTTGTGTGTGCAACGGCGAACCACAAGTAAATTTGCAACGGACACAAGTTGCACATGATCATGAAGTGAGGCGTAGTAAGACTCCAACGAAGCGTGTGCGAAATATTGCAACAATTTGTTATGCCCGGAAATTGTTGTTACTTTTAGTGGCAAAAACACACACACAGATACACAGCCAGACAGACGGACATACGGACAGATAGACTGACAGCAACGATGAAGTAAAGCGATTGCATCATTGTGTGTGGCAAGTTGAGCGTTGTGGGCAACATGCCAAAATGGCAGCAACCCACGTTGTTAAGCGTCGCTTTCATTTCGTTTAATCGCCATTTAAGCTTTGTGGCGCAACAATTGTTGAAGCGTAATTAATGAGATTTGGGTTATGTTTCCATCGATTGGCCATAATCGCCAATAAATAGAATAGTATAAGTATCTGTGTGTGTGTGTCCGTCTGTATGTGTAAACACATTTGTGCATGTTTTGTTAAAAATAACGCCGTCGGTCATCAAATTTTTATTAGCTCTTTTCTGTACTTTTGTATTTTTCACGTCAAATACAAAAATAAGTTTAACACGTAAATAAATGTAGGCGCATAAATAATCTTCACTCTTATTAGAGAGCCACAGTTCTAGGAAGGCACACAAAATAGTAATTTTAAGACCTTTTTTGCACAACCGATGCGCTTCAGTGTCCAACTTCGACTGACTTGTGGACACTTTTGCGTCAAAGACGCCGCTTTTGGCTCACTTGTGTTTCAAGCACCAGACCAACAACAACAACCGACGGAGCAGGTTCATCCGGCAACGAAAGCCTCTCACACGTTCTGTGCCTCACTCAAGCGTGCGGGCTGCGATCATGAAAGAGCGAGAGGACATGGTCAGAGTGCGGAGAGCCTGAGAGTGCATAAATTTCGATCTATTTTGGTACAACAACAACAACAAAACAAATCGAAAACACTTCACGCACACAAATTGCGCTCATAAAAAAGTTTCAAATGAATTGTCCAACGTTGCCTTAACTCCAACCAAACATAGGCTGAGTAACATGTGCCAAATGTCTGACTGACTGACTGACTAACTTAGGCGAAGTGATGACCGACACGTGCAAAGGCTCACACGCACACACACATTTATAAACTTATACGCATTCAAACAAATGAATGAACTTGTCGAGAGTGCTTGAACAAGAGTGAGTGAGTGAGAGGGAGAGAAAATGCGTGCAAATGTAATAAAGTAGGGAAGCTGAGCACTGAGTGTATAATATAAATTTCACTTAAAACTTGACATGCATAGTAATGACAAAGAAACAAGTTACCCAACAACAACAACAAAAGAAAAGCGAACAAAATAAAACTATTAAAGCATGAAAAAATGATAAAATGAAAGCGGCAAATCATGCAAAGTGCGCCCAAAGTTGAATATACTTCGGTCTGCGTTGCACATGCCTTCAACTCAGCTTGAAGCCAACAACCTTAACTTCAAATATTTACAGTCTTGAAATCCATGAAATTTATCATTGTGTGTGTGTGTTTGTGTGTGTGAGTTGGGTAAGTAGAAGAAGAAGCAAGAAAGGCACAACTATATTAAAGAAGCAAATAAAGCGCAAAGCCACAGACGTTCAGCAAAGAAGAGCTGTGAAGAGGAGGAGAGCGCAAAGTAGAAGAGATGAGCTCAGTGTTGAGAAGGCATGTGCAGAGGAGGCATAGAACACAATTCAACACAGCTCAACTCAACTCAATTCAAGTTGACTTGGCATGACTGCCAGCTTGGCTGCCATGACTGTTAATGTTTGGCAGCAGAAGCGGTTTGGCGGCAAAGCGTCATTTGCCAACTGTTTGCAATGCAAATGTGGGTCAGAGCACATTTACATTAGTCATGTTGTTGCGGCAGTGAAATTTTGTCAGTCTGTCTGTCTGTCGGTCGGTCTGTTTGTTTTTGGTGCGTCGCCCAACACGAACACACAAATGAATATGTTTGAAAATCTGTTTGTCATTGACAATTGCTTGCAATTCTTAACGTTTAAGATTTGTGACAAGCCTAAGTTGATTTGATTACGCTAACTTAGCATAATAAGACAGGCGACCTTGTGCTGCTGTTGTTGTTGTTGTTGTTGTATGGCAGCATATATGAATAGTAATTTCAAGAATTTTCCACATAAATTCAACAGAGCAAATATAAGAAATATGCTGACAGCTTTGCTAACAAGTTTAAATCAACACAATCGACTCGGCGTTAAATTGTTTGCCATGTTTATTATCTTGCTCGACTTTCTGCAGGACGGCGTCGCATGTGGCAGACATATATCGCTTGTGGCAGACTCACAGATGTTGCCATGACATGTGTAATTGTAATTGCTGACGACGCGTATGTGGCTCAGTTTAGCGTTGTACACAGGTTAACAGCCGTTGGGTATGTTGGTTTTGATTGTGTATAGATGTACATGCATATAAAGGGTGTGCCAAAATACATTTACAAAGCGCCAGCATCAACATTTTATGCTAAACTGCCGTATGTGTTCTTAATGGCTATGTAACATAGGCGTATACGTTATTGATATTTTCATTGGATTTCTAAAATTCTTGCACTTTTAGCAGTTATTGACGTATGTGCTGTATGGCTCTGTGTAACATAGGCGTATATAATATTATGATGATTATCACGGTTGCTATTCTTTCATTGACTAATCTTAATCAACAATACTTAATGCTTAAATGCCGTTTGTGCTTTTAATGCCTATGTTACATAGGCGCATACGTTATAAAATTTGTCTTGCAATTTTTAAAAACCTTGCACTTTTAGTAGCTGTTGACGTATGTGCTGTATGGCTCTGTGTAACATAGGAGTTTATATTATTATAATTTATTTTAACTATCATGCTTGCTATTCTTTCATTGTCTTATCTTGTTGCTTTTGGTGCACCCTTTATATGCCAATCTATGTGCTTGTGTTTTGTTATGCGTAAACAAATTGTTGAATGTTTGTACGACAAGTTACAGTATTTTGTAGTTCAAGCAATAAATACAACAACAACAACAACAATTACAGCAACAGTAACTAACAGTAACAAATGACAACGAGCATTTGACACTAACAAGTCAGTTGCTTAAAGCTTTAACGCAATCAAACAAACTCACACAAACGCACACAACTACACACACACACACACACAGATACGCAAGTGCATAGGGTAATCGAATTTACATAGCTGCAGGCATGTTTGCGTATCTCTCAGATATCTTAGTTCTGACATTGTGTGCTTCCTTCCTTGCTTGCCGCCTTCTTTCCTTCCTTCCTTCCTGTCTGCCTGCCATTTGTTACTATCATTGGCACGCTCCTCTCCACTGACCTCTCCTCAGCCCGCTTAGACAAAAGCCGCGTTCGATAAAATATATATTCGCTTTTTCTCGCCGTTAAGTTTGTCGTTAAACTCACATGTTCGAACGATTTTTTTTTTGTTTTAGTTGTCCTCCGTTGTGCAAGCAGCGACGCAACCATAAATGGGCCACAGGCCACAAGCCATAAGCCTAGGACAAGCCGAGCACAGTGCCCATTATGGTTGTCTGTGAGTTGCGCTTCACTTTATTGTTCGACAGTGAAATGTTTGATGTTTTCTATTTGTTTATTACTTATTCATGCGTTTATTTGTTGTACTTGTACTTGTGCTTGTGCTTGTCGCTGTTGTACTACACGTGTTTGTTGCTGTTGTTGTTGTTGTTGTTGTCACTGTTTGAATCGCTTGTCTGACATTTAGTCCATTAAAGTAAAACGTTTTACTTGTCTAACATGTCGTATGCGCAATGTGCTTAAATTTTTCACTATTTGGCATGGCAAGACAAGCGAAACTAAGCACGTGCAAGTGATGGACAGCAAGCGCGGCGAGGCTGAGGCGCAAATGTTTGTTATGTACAAAAGGAATATTCACGAATGAAATAAAAATGTATTTTTTTTTTTTTTGTATTTCTTTTCAACTTTTTTAATAGTTTATTGATTTCTCAATAAGAAAATGAATTAAGTACACGTTTTGTTTCTTTCAAATGCGATTGTAGTTCATTTATAAGCGACATGACATCAGCGAAACCAACAACAACAACAACAACAAGAACAACAAATGAACAAAAGGCAAGTTGGTCGCTTAAGCACTTTAAAGTCGAAAGAACGAACGTCGCTTATGATTAATGCGAATGTGCGTTTGTTGAATTCAATTGCGCTCAAGCGTGGCGCAAAGCTTCATTAAAAATGCATAATGCGTGAATTGCTATGGCGAGGGGGGGCGCTGGGCATAGGGTTGTTGCATGCGCGTGTGCAGCTTACGGATTGAACATGCTGAAAAGACGGCATCAAAAGGAGCGCGTCATCAGCAGGCGAAGCAAAAACGGAGAACGCTTAATTACATTTTCACTGCACGAAAGCATCTTTTCACACATGCGAATTCATCCATCAACATTCTCATCAGCGCCACCATCATCATCCCCATCCCCCATCATCATCTCCATTATCATCATCATCGGCGTTGGCGTTGTCGTTGGCGTCGGCGTCATCATGAGCAAAGCAGCCAGCAACAATGCAAGGACCTTCGCTCAATGCTTGCTGCTGCAGGAGTTTGCAAGGGCGAGGACGCTCTGCTGATGTGTGTGTGTGTGTCTGTGTGTGTGTGTGTGTGTCACATTACAAACGCTTCTTCGATGTCGTTCTCGCTGTCGCTGTCGCTGATATCGAATGTCGCACGACTGCCTACGATTTTTTTGCCTTCAGTCTTCTTTTTTTCGTTTGTTTGTTTGTCTGTCCGTGTGTCGCTACGCCTGACATTTCAAATGACACACACAGACACACACGAAGACAGGACGCATACACCAACGCGATATCACTTTACATTGCTTTCGCTTTTGCCGCATGTCGCACGTCGCAATCGCGTTTCGCAGCCTTGCGTAACTTTATGACGTTTTCAATTTTCAGTTTCATTTTATGCTCACTGACGCCGCCCCCGCCCCCCCCTTCTCTGTGCGGTGGCCACCAATGTCGACAACTACCTGACATTCTAGTCAGCTTTTAAATTGCTTCAATGCTCATTGTTCGTCTGTGCTTTTTATAGACTCCTTTTTGCCGCGCTGCGTTGCCACTTCAGCCTCATGTCACTTCATTGTCGACGCTTTGCTTCCGCTTCCGTTTCGGCATTGGCATGCCTTTTGTGCTCGGCGCCTTTGTGTCTTTAACTGTGCACATGTTGCTTCTAAAATAGCATCATACATGTGTGTGTGTGTGTGTGTGTGTGCCTTCTGTAGTCAAGAGTTGACAATGCCAAACGGCAAAGTAACAACAGACACACTAGCAGCGCCCGACTCACATCGTCGAAGCGTCTTCGTCCTTCTATGTCGCGCTGTGTGCATGTGTGTCTGTGTGTGTGTGTGTGTGTGTGTGTGTGCTCTTTCAGTTGGCATGCAACAGTTTAGACGCCATTGTCATTTAAATGTCTTTTGAGTGTCTCGTTGGTGTTATAACTTTCATGCCTTCGGTTCTTCAGCTCTTCAGTCCCGCCTTGCCTCGCCTTGGACATTGGCTTGCCTTTATGTAAGCAGCTCAGCTCTTGAGTTGCGTTGAGCACATTAACAATGCCATGAAGGTTGTCAACGCGCAATATGACAGTATTGTATCTACCATTTCTGCACCTCGCCCCCCCTTTGTTTGCACAATAGCACCGTTTCGCACAATTCAAATTTGTTTATTTATATTTTTTGCTTTTTTCATTTTTTTTTAGCTCAGTTTTTGTGATTGTTTTGATAAAATTATAATTCAATTTGATGAGAGTTCAGCATTGCATGTTTTTGTAACTGTGTTTGTTGCTAAATGTGTGTGTGTGTCTGTGTGTGTGTGCGTGTGTGTGTTGGTTTATTGTTTCAGCCAACCATGCATAAACTTCACCGCAGGTTTACTTATGTTTGTTTGTGTATTTGAAAGTGTTTCTAGCGCATGTGTAAAATTCAATTAAGAATTTTACAGCTTTTAGTGTATGTGTGTGTGTGTGTGTGTGTGTGTGTGTGTTGGTGAAATGTTCACGCTTGGTTGAACGCCATTTTATTATTTTAAGAATTTTATTATTTTCCGTTAAACGATTTTTATCGATTTCCTCATTTTTGTTTTTGTTTTTTTAATATGAATTAAAAATGCCAATAAAGGTAAACCTTAAAGTCTCACAAGATGTCCTTCGATAAATTAATAAACGAGCGATTTTCTTTATATAAAATGCACGGTTGTCCATGTGGTCCAAAGGGCTGTGTGTGTGGGCGGTTAATGGCGAAGATTGGGCTGTCAGTTTGACGTTTCAGGCTTCGCTGTGATTGAACGATTGTCAAATGTTTGGCAGGCGGGTTAGCATGGCTGAGTAGACGGCAAGTCTGTTGGGAATTGAGTCCTCCTAAGCCTTGCTGCCAAAGGGAAGGCCTCAGTAATGACTAGCGAGAAGGCATTGCAGACTTGAAGGTGATCAAAGTGATTCATTTATAAGATGAGACTTTTTTGCCAAAGTCTCACCAAATTATTACAGTTTAAAGTTTAAAGCATGTAGCGTATTTGTTGTGCTGTACAGCCGAACTTGTTGCTGTTTATAACTGTTGCGAATGTAAAGCACATGACAGTCGTTTCCATTCAATTGATTAATGGCTTTTGTACACTTTTCAGGAACGCTTCGAAAATGCCAAAGATTTTTGCAATTGTCGCCAATTAAGGAACTAGAGAGAGAGAGAGAGCGAGAGGGAGAGACAGACAGACCGAAAATCTGTCAATCAGTTTCGCGCGCAGGTCGTAAACTCGCAACTTAGTAGCGTCGCAACGGACGGAGAGGCCAGGCGGCGGGCAAAGCAGTGAAAGCACTTAAACTTGTGACCGGAGCACGTGAAGCCGTAAACGAGCGAGACAGCGAGACAGCGAGCCAGCAGACATGTCGAGTGGTCGCAGTGCACGGCTGCCGCCCACGCCGAATGCCGCACACAACAACAAACATCGCATGGCCGCCGGCAGTCACGCCGAGCAGAACAGCAACAATGTGCTGCTGCAGCAGTACAATAACAGCAGCGGCGGCGGCGTTGGCGTCGGCAGCAGTGGCATGCTGGCAGCCAATACGGCGACGGCCAGCGGCATTGGCCTCGGCATGAGCGCCGGCAGCGGTCTGGGCATGGGCGGCGGCATGGTGGGCAGCAACGTCGGCATCGGCATGCTGAGCATGGGCAGCGGCAGCACGAGCACCACAGACTCGGCGACGGACAGCATACCCGGCGAGACGGTCGACGTGCTGGGCCCCGAGCTGGCGGTGGCCACCTCGCAGGTGCTCGAGAATCTCTCGGAGAACGAGCGCAAGATGATCATTGAGGTGCTCAATCGCGACGAAAGCGTGCGGCAGCGCGACGCAACGCGCATCATGTGAGTATCTTTTGCACTTTCACATTATTTGCTAAACAAAACGATTCATTCACAAACAATGTTCGAGCACTTTGGCAAGGCAAGCGAGTCATTCATCTTTGTTGTGTGTCAGCACTTTATGCTTGGCGCACCTGTCCACCCCGCAAAGCACTCTGCCTTCTGCACCCGTCAATCTGTCATGCATGGCCGTAGTTTCCGGCTGAGGCTGTCAGCACTTCCGTTCGGCAGTCGCTGCCACATGAATAACGCATCAAATGTATACGCATGGCAAATTGTTTTCATTTTAAGTCGCTACAACTTCACTGCCCCTCTCCAGCCGCCACACAAGGGGCTGAGTTAACCGAAGCCATTGTCATTTTCACACTTTTGAGAAGGTCTTACTTTGCACTTGTCCTTTAGCCTTAGCCTTCTTAGCGCCGCTTAGCATGTATTTTATGACCCTGGCAGTGAGCATGACTTTGGCTCTGGCTGCCACTGTCTGTCTGTCTGTGTGCGTGTGCGTGTGTGTGAGCGCTTATCGGTGCAATTTCGTGCTTTCAATTTCATTACTTTGCGCGCTTTCTCATCTACGAATTTTTAATGCGTCAATCGCGCACATAAAATTGCTCAGCAAAAGCGGCGAAGAAAAACAAAAGCAAGCAAAATAAAAAAATAAAAATACAGTTTTTCGTTTGCAATTGATTTTTCATTTAAATGTTAAATTTTATTGCGCGCATTAAAAAATGTCACAATTTGCGTTTATTGGCATTACAAGTTTTCCATTTTAGCGGAATGCTCTTGATTTATTCATTAGCAAATGTTGTTTACGTTCGTTGATTTTCTTAGCGCGTCAAGTAATGTTGATGTTTTGCAAATTTCCGTTTTCGCGCGCAGCCAAAAAGTATGCAAAGCTTTTTTCCATTGCCATTAAATGTGCTTTGCTGTTTGTGTCTTTTTCCGATAGTGCGCTAACAATACGGCAAAGTGTCGGAGAAATTCGTTGACGCTATAAAATTTAATGCGATTTTTATCGCGAGTCGGAAATTGCACACAGAAAATTCATAAATTAGATACTAGGCAACAATATATTGCAATAATGAGCTAATAAATTCGCCCAACTTGATCTAGACGTAAATTCATTAGACTTAAGTATGTCGTTGCTAAGCACTTGATTGCTTAATCATGTTCATGCAAGCAGTGTGACAAAATGCGTGTGGCGGCGGCATTGACGACACGATGCCCAAAATGGTTAGCGAAGCGAAGCGAGACCGTGTGAAGTGAAAGGCATTCAAGCGAATCGCATTCAAGCGACACAAAAAGGAAATGAATGAGCGTTGTTGTGCTAAGAGGCATAAACTTAAAACGGCAGCGGAAATAGCGAAATTGAAAAACGCCGTTGGACATAAAACAAGCGGCGGCGGCCGCCTTGAAAACGGTCAACACTAATGTGTAGCATACTTCGCAGCGCCATTTGAAAAACAAAAAACAACCGAGCAAGCAAACAAACAAACAAACAGTTGGCAGCTCTATGCGACCACATGTTGTTGCGCTGTCATCATAATGGCCTTGTGGGCGGTCCATGTATTTGCGTCCTTTGTTTGCTGTTGTCGCCGTTGCCGTTGATTTCATAATGACAGCAAATCGAGTAAAGCGTCAATAATGACGCGCACGCCCACACGCGCAAACAATGGGCGAGATTATTGTGCATGTGTGTGTGTGTGTGTTTGTGTGTGTCATTTGCGCGTTTCCGCAACGTTAAAATGATGCCAAAATAATTGTCAAGTGTGAGTTTTTACTCTCGTATAAATTTCATTAGGCATTCAAGCTTCGTAATTAATTTTATGCCGAGCTTCATGTTACTCAACGTCGCAGATAAGCAAGCAAATATTTATCTTGCGTTAAGCAACGCAGCGCAGCGCAGAGTTTACGGCCAATAAAGTCTCATGCCGCAAGCGTTTTCGATTTGTTTGAATTTCATTAAATCACAACTTGAGTTTGATTTAGTCAGCGCGGCATTTTAAGCGCTTGTTTAAATTCACTTTAACTTCTTTGCTGTCCGCACTTGTGTGATTTAAAGATGTTCTGTCTGCAAGTGTACAATATGTTTGCCTTTGAGTTGCATGCCACACGGCTGCACCCAAGCGCCTTGCTTGCCACACGTGCCGTCATTTGAGTTGCTCAAATTGCGCTCGTTATTCATACTTCATGTAAACCGACAATTCTCGCCGCTTCTGTGCCATGACACTTTATTAAAGTTCAGTAGCGCTCAATCGCGCCAAATGCGCACTTGTTGTCACAACCCTGAGGTCGCTGCCAGTCATTGCCACCGCGCCTGCCGTTGGTGCTGGAGATGGAGATGTGCACAGGCTTCTGCTCAGCTTGTCTGTGTCTCTTTCTCGCTGCCGCAAACATCTCTTTCGCATTTTTTATTTTACAACGTGGCTTAAACTTGTGTTTTTTTGTTGCTTGTTGTTGGTTGTTTTTCTTGTCGCTCGTTGAACTTTCTCCGCTTTCGAGGAACCGACGACATTCTGTTCTGCATTTTTCGCTTCTAATGTTCATGATTACTTTTAATTATAATTTCGCTGCTAGGCTGCGAATGCGCAGCCAAGGACAACTTATGCCAGCTACATACACATACATGCACCGCGCCGCCCCTGCCCACAAGCGCGCCGCTGTCAAATGACGATTGGCGAGTGTGGCGCGTGTGGCATTTGTGCCATTCACATTTGCTTAGCTCGGCTGTTGCGTTAGCGCGTTTTATGCCTCTAATTGGCATCATTGCGCGTCGCCAACGAAAAACTTCATTATCATACATTAACATTATTATCGCCGCCATTTTCGTGTCAGTTAAGTGGCAAATATTTCGACGGCCGTCGTCGGTCTTGAGCGCCGGCCAAGGAAACTTTGCCCGCCGTTATTATTTGTCGGTAGTTTTGCGTATTTCGCACCTGTTCGGTTGTCCGTGCGCTGCTGAAAAGTTTACGATCGGTACGGTGTCTCTGCCATTACGGTTAATTTACAGTTGCTTTTCTTTTACGATTATGTCAGCTGCTTGTTGTTGTCTTTGGCCAACGGGCATGCCGAAAATTCAAGGAAATTCCTGAGTTTGTTTGTGTTTTATCAACACACAAAAAATATATCAACTGTCAGGCAGAAAAGTTTTGCTATGAAGCTGGTTTAATTTGACGCTCTTTGGCGCCTGGCAAATGTCATAACTAATTAGTTGCCCGAAATTGTGTAAACTTGTAGCTTACTTGTGTTTCTATGCCTGATGTGGGAATACAGAACATGTGCATTTGCCTACAACCGTTCGAACAAATGTCACCATGACCAGTGTTGGTTTGTCTCATGCATATATTAAATTTAATAAAAGCATCACTTAATGTTCTTGTTGTTGTTGTGCCATACATAAAATGTCATTAAGCTTGACTTGTTTGTATGCGCATAAATCCGACGAGACTTGTGGCAATGATGTGGCAACACTGCACCGTTAAATTTTAATTTAATTACTTTAATTAAAGTGCCATTACCCAATTATATAATAGCACGCACACATGCAAGATCAAAGGTCACCACTGCAGTTAATTCTGTGCAGCCTCACAACACTCAACATACAACAGCAACAACAACAATAATAACCACAAGCACATTTAATACAGTCATCACATGTGCATTCATAGCGGCAACTTTGCGCTGTTACAGTCGACTGCAACAGCACAACAGCACAACAACAAAAAGTGGCAAAATATAAATTATAATTGCATTAATTTGCAGAGAACATATTAAAAAGCGACATATTCAATTTAAATTTCGTTATGACGTTTAAAAAGCGTGTGAAAGTATCTCACGCTGGGAGAAATTCAATGAAAATGCGAGAAAATCTACGATCGGATAAGAAAAAGAACTTTGCACAGCCGAAATACACACAGACAGACAGACACGGACGGCCGCAGAGTAATTAAATGAAAGCCGGCGACAGTGGCGCTCATTAAAGGCTCATTAATGCGACTTCAACAATACCACGAAATTCTTGTTACCTGCGAAATAACTGACTTTCTGCATTCTAAATGATTCTTGCAGTTCGCAGAACGTTTGAAAAACATTTATGAAGTTCATTTTTTGCAGTTTTACGTTGATTTCTTGGCAATTAAACAAATAATTTTGTTGCGCAAGTCTAAACGGCATGTTTGTGCAGAAAATAACAAGAGTGGCAGCACTTGTCGTCAACACGATCGCCGCACAGTGCGCTCACCTGTTGCTTTTCAACCGGTTTCAATTCCGTTTCAATCTTGACGTTGTTTGGCTTGAAAATCACTGCGCGCCGTTTGGCCGTTTTATTCAACGAACGCGTTTCAACGAGTACGCACGCGACTGAGCGTTCATCGCACGCGTAACTTTCGTGTGCCCGACTGATCTAAAGCGCGTCTGTGTTTGTACAAGTGTGCATGTGAGTGTATATGTGTATGTGATGAAGATTGCCGGTTTGAGATTTCTTCTACCTGTCTCTCAATATACAACATACATATCTGTATGTATAAGTAAATGTGTTATTTTGTCTGCGATATACACACACAGAGTATCAACAAAGGTATCTGACAGATACCACGCAGTACCTTTAAGCGCTTTTAATCGGCAAAAGAAAGCAGCACGAAACGCCTTTAATTAAGCAACGAAAATGAAATAATTTCTATAAGCAACACAACGAATTTCAAGAATCTTATTGCGATTAAAGCGATATTAGCGAAATAGCAAAGTGTAAGAGATAAAAAAAAAATAACACAAAAAAAGTGTACGAAACAAATTGTATGATAATTTATAAAAAAAAAACGTAAAACACTGAAAATCAAACGAGTTAAAAGTTAATTCAAATAAGAAAAATCTAACGAAATCTTATAAGAAAACAATCGAACGGGCAACTGATTACCTTGCAGATACTTAGATACACAGGGGCGGCGGCGACGACGACGACTACAGGAGGCGCACATAAACAAACAGTTGAAAAAAACTAAAGGTAATAATGCTTACATCATGAAAGTATCTGCTATAATTGTACAGAAATTGCGCTTGAGTACGTGCAGCAGTGGCAGCAGCAAAGTACGGATTCGCTGAGTTCTTGGCATTCGTAACGGTTTCAATTTGCTTATTTATGTGTAAAATTCATTTAAGCGATAAGCAAACAAAGCACCTGTTTTGCCACTCAAATTTACAAGAAAAACAAAATGAAAAAAAAAAACACAAAAAAAAAACAACCTAAAAAAAATAAGTAACAAAACATATCTCAGCGAATGCGAAAGCTTAGCTAAGCATTTTTGTTGACGCTTTGCTGGCTTGTCTTTTTGGCACAAGATAAATGCTTCTGTTTGTTTTTGTCAACAGGCTTTTAGCAAAGATACAACGCACACACACACACACAGCGTATCCTCTTTATATATATGTGTGTGTCTGCCGCGCCTTTTGTCTGCGCCTTTTTGCCTTTGTTGCTAATTTTTATTCAATTCAATGCGTTTCATTTGTATCTCCAAGTTGTGCCTCAACCAAACCAAACCAACTTCATTCTTATGCTTTGCGCGTCGCTGCGCGAACTTCGCCTTAATTCTTTTTGCTGCAAAATATTGACACTTTTATTTCTGCAACGCATTTCTTTTGCCACTTTTGTATTGTGCTTTGGGCAAACTTTTCGCTTGAGTTGTTCTTGAAGTTGCGAATTATCGAATTGTGCATAATAACTTAAATTGTTTGCTACAATAAAACGGCAAAGATACAATGAACTTTTCGCGCAACGTTTAGCAACTTAAAGCACAAGAATTTATTTATTGAAAAACTTACAATGTGATTAATGTATCTTTAGGTATGCTATTTGTGCATGAGTCTAAATCTATTATTGCTGCCAATGGCAACGTCACATTTATGAAATCATTGAGTTTTGCGGTCGCTGGAGCGCTCGATGTATCTCGATGCCTTGTGTGGGTGATGTATAAGGCATGAGTAATGGTGCGCAAATGAGCATCGATGACGTTGAACCTTTTGTGTTTCTGTGTCTACGTGTGTGTGTGTGCGAATGCGCAATTATATACTTTGGTTACTCAGTAACTGTTGAGTCGTTGCCTAACAAAGCACAAAGCTAACAAATGCGGTCTTCAGTTGGCACTGCCAATTAGCACGTATCTCGATTGATGAATGAATTTCATGCAATTTTTGGCACTTCGCAATGCTTCGTTATAGACACAAACACATGTAGAATCAAAGCACTTGAGTTACTCAGCTTAAATTTGTACTTTTCCATACATGAAAAAATATAAAAAAATTCTGCACATGAAAATCTGAAACAGAAAAACAGAAAAAGCGTTGTTTGCTGGCTCACATAAAAGTATGCTTTGCTCAATGCATTGATGAAACACATTCGTGGCAGTTCATTAATCATGTATGCGCATGTGTATGTGTATCTGTGTGTGTGTGTGTGTGTGTGTTTGCATTAACTTTTTGTTTCGACTTTAACACACAGAAAGTCATTAAATTTTCATATTCATTTCCATTTCCATATCGTAAAATAGCTTTTAATGCTTTTTTACAGATTTCGACTTTCGCAGTTACTTTTTGCCGCATTTGCATACACAATTAATTACAATTAATATATACTTGCCTCTTATTGTCTTTTCAATCAAAAGATTCATTATTATTAATTTTAATATTTTAATCAAATACAAAAGTTTGTCAACGAAATATCGCTCATCATCAACATCATCATCATCATCATCGACGTTGGCGGCGGCAAAAGAAGCTCATAAAGTCGAAAAGTTTCTTGCTGAAAAGAAATATTTGCAAAGACTTTAATTAAGCCAAATGCAAATCAACTTAACGGTAGTTTAACGACAGTGCGCACTAAAATGAAATTTACAAGAAACAAAACAAAAGCAGAATTGGAGCAAGAGCAAATGCCGCGGCAGATACAAAGCAACAGATACAAAGGCAGGCAGGCAGGCGTCTTCTTTTGATTAAATAAATTTCACAATGACGATAAGCCTAATGACGTTCGAGTTAATGAAGATAGCTATGATAATAATCGTAATCATAATGATGGGTTTGTTAATCATACACTAAAAGCATAACTTGAACTTAATCAAGAGAAAATGTGCCGAGATACTTGAGCAGGCCGAAAGTTTCATGAGAATTATTATGTTTATTATTTCATATACTTTTTTGTTCAAAGTGCACAATCATCTAGAAAAAAGTGTGCTTTAAGTAAATGTTAAATAAGCTCAAACGAGCGCATTTTGCTGCTAACCGGCGGTCTTATTGGGCTAAGTGGCTACCAACTTTGTAATTGAATTAGTCCCGGAAAAGTCAAAACAACAAATCAACGCAACGCAACGCAACGCAACTCAACTGAGCTGAGCCGAGCTGAGCTATAATTATGGACAAATTAACGCTTTGATGAATTAATTGTTAGCGCACAAAAGTGGACAACTCAAATGAGGCAACAACAATCACAACAATAACATTAACAATAATAGTAATAGAAACAACAAGTGCTTATTAGACTCACAAATGGTCAGAACAACCACGCCGAAAAAAAGTAACTCAAATCGTTCAATTGCTGCTATTTGAGGCACAAACAATAAGCGTTTATTTGAAGTATTTCATAACTGATTTGTGTACTCTGGCAAAGAGGGTATATTAGCTTTGTCATGAAGTTTGCAACGCAGCGAAAGAGATAACGCCGACTATATAAAGTATATATATATATATTCGAGATCAGCTCGGGTTCAAATAGCCCTGTCCGTCTGTCTGCCTATTTCAGTGCAAATTTGAAAGCAGATATTCTTCGGATATGTCCAGGCATTGTAGATCTTAGAATTATTTCGATCGGATCACTATAGCACACAACGCCCATAGGAACGATCCCCCAAAAATAAGGTTTTTGTTACAGAAACTTTTTTGTGCTTGAATTTAAACAAATAAACTTTGCAATTACATGTTTTTATTGATGCCTGACTTTTTCCATAGTTTTATAATAAACGTACATAAGGGCGTGGCACCGCCCATTTAGCGAAAAACTTTAAAATGGGATTTCACTGTAAGCAGTGGTGAGTTAGAATATATAGTATGACTACATGGCTTTCTTTAAGACGAATGAAAAAATGGGCATGGCTATATGGCATATGATTCTTATTGGCAAATCAATAATGCCAATAAGAATAACTTTGCAAGCGTATATAAGCTTTGTCAAAGCCGATAAAAGCTCCCTTGCTGGCTTGTGTTTTTTTATGCTTCTTTGTACTTTTTGTTGAACTGTTTTCATATTAAATGAATTGAAATCGTTGTGTAAAATGAGGCTGATCGCAATCACAGTCAAGTAACACGATCGCGCGATCGAGTTTAACGTCGAAACCAAAATTGGCTGAATGGCGATGATGACAACAACAACAACCACAACAACAACAACAACCACAAACGACGGGAAAAGCCATCGTGACCCACTCTGTGCACACAATACATGGTATATATTATAGTCATATATGATTCAGCAACGGAAATATTGTATCTGCAACCTTTTTTTTCTTTTGTTGTTGTTAACTATCTTGTTTTCTTGTGCTTCTTCTTCTGCTGAGCCGCAAGAATATGAACTCGCAGTCGTTTGCGAAGTGAACTGAACTGAAGTCAAGTCAACTCAAGTCGAATTGCAACAAAAATTGGTACACAACATTATTGTTGTTGTTGCTGTTGTTGTTGTTGCTGTTGACGTCTCTCGGCTTGGAATTCGAAGTTTTCGTTTGAATCGTTTTCGTTTCGTTTGATAGCTGAGCAATTCGTGTGCTCGCCATAAGCGGCATGTGTTAAAAGTCGCCGCCATTCTTGACGCTGCTGCCAACGCAGATGAACAATTTCGTATAAGAAAAAAATAATATTTAAGTAAATAAGACAAAAATATTTATTAATTCGTTGCGACAAAACTCATTCGAACGTTTTCAATATGCATGACAACAACAACAACAGCAACAACAAAATGCGCTTTAATTGTATTTGTAGCGAGATACTTGTATTAGTTGTTGGTGTTATTGTTGTTGTGGTGTAAAAAGAAACTGGTTTGCTGACGTCGTTGTTGTTGTTGTTGCCATTGCCGTCGTTCGAGATGACAATTATATTTAAATGCAGACTTTGAGGTGTGCTGACCAAGTGAGCGACGCTGTGTTGTTGTTGTTGTTGTTCCAAGCGCCTGAGTTGCATTCCATTAGGAAAAAAGCAAAATAAGTATAAATGCATAGAAATGGTGGAAAGAACCATGCGGCGCTGCTTAATTTTTATGGCCCTTTTTATGGCTCAACAAAGCAAAGACTTTTAAGCTGAGATACTAACGAGATTCTTGCCACGCAGTTGGCTCATTATGCACGCGATACTAGATACAATCGCTGGCTGTCGATGTGTGTGTGTGTGTGTGTGTGTGTGTGTGTGTGTGTGTGTGTGTGTGTGTGTGTGTGGGTCGTTGCTGTCGTCGTTTATGTTAATCCAACGCGCCTTTAACGTGTTTGATCGAAATCTTTTGTTGCATTCATGTGTCGCTTGAGTTTGTCTAACGTTTTCAAAGTATCCACAATATTTTTCTACCTCTACTGGCACTCCTGCCTCTTCTGCCACTTCTTCTGCTACTTCTACTTAATCTGTTGCTATTTTTGCTGCTGCTTTTGAAATGTTTGCGCTCGTGTGCCCATTTTTGATTAGCATGCTGGCATTTTCCCTCCTGTTTGCCAATGATTTCCGCAACGGGTTTTGCACAGACTGCAACTGACGGACAGACAGACTGACTGACAGTCGGTTTGTATCTCTGTAACTCTGTGACTCACTAACGAATGCGCAGCAACGCATTTTCCCTTTGCTGAATATGCAATTCGCTTCTTGTTTTTTGCGCTTCGTGTTTTTTAACTTTGCCTTTATTGTAATTACTTTTCAACATTGTTGGTTGTACGCTCGTCATGGCTGTTGTTGTTGTTGTTGTCGTTGTAACTCTCTGGCATTGCCTTTTTTGGTTGCCGTTGTTGTCGACGACGTTGCCCAGTGACTTGTCTCTGGCCGCACTTGAAGTCGATTCGGTTTGCCTTTTCTTTAGAACGCTTTCCATGGCCTTCCATGCCTTCTTGTTAGCATTTGTTGTGAATTTTAAATATTTGTATACGCACAACAACAACAACAATAACGAGAATTCTTCTTAAATAATCTGCTCTTCAAATTAACTGCCATGATTTTCAATTTCTATTTGAACTTCTTCTTCGACTGTCGAACATGAAATGGCAGAATTTCTTATGAAGCACATACATAACGCTTGCCCCTAGCAGAAATGCTGAAGACAGACACACACACACACACACACACACACAGACGGACAGAGACAACAATTACAAGACACAAGCGTGTTCAAGTTTATTGTAAAGTGGCAACTTCAGCCTCAACTTGTAGACAACTCAAAGTGCTTTTGTTGCTTTTTGTTATTTGTTTGTCGGACAAAGCAGAAGAGCGGCCAGCATCATGTGGGCGGTTGGGCTGTGTGCGAGGCGTGGTGAGTTGGCGAAGTTTTTGCGCGAATTGAAAGCTCAGCTGTGGCAAGCGCATAATCTTCAAGGGGGAAAGTTTGGCAACTCAACACCAACGCACACACACACACACACACACACAGATACATATTGCTCGGAGCGCTTATATACAACGAAGGCCAGCAGTGGACTCAAGCTGGCTTGGCTTGGCTTTGGCTTTGCCTTGATGTTGTGGTTAGCGACTTAGAGCATTTCTATGCGCACACTTCTTCTCGTTGTTGTTGTTGCTGTTGCTTACCGTGCATAAGCATGTTAATGCTCAGTGGCAAAATCATTTGCGACTGACTTCTGAAGCAAAAAAGCAGATTTGTTTGTACTTTCGAAGCTCTCAAAGTTTCAGCAGCGGATTTTCCAACAAGAATTATGAAATTAAAGTTTTTGTGCGTATGAAAACAACAACAACAGCAACAAGAAAATGGTGAAAGCAAAAGTGCAATCGAAAAGAAAGAAACATCTTTAACAGGAAAAGCAAAAAAAAAAAAAAACAGAAACAAACTTCAAATGAAATTTGAGTGAAAAAGTTGCCACAAATGTACGAAATTTCATTGCTTAGCAGCATGGCAGGAAATCTTTGTGGCTTGCCAGGAAACCGGTTGCCATGGCGTCTTTGGCCGCTGGGGCAGGGCCAGGGGTACTTGCGTGAAAACAAACCTGACCTGGCGCATTTTGTTGTGCATTGAGTAAAAGTGAATTTCGTTAACTTTTCATTTATGCATGCATCACTTTGAGCGTTTTTCACGCCACTAACCAAAAAAGAAAAACAACGCTGGCGGAAAAAGCAACAAAAAAACCCAACAGCAGGAGTGCAATGCGGGCGGCAGGGTGCAAGGCACGGTGTGTCAATGTGCAACGAAACATGAAACGTCAACATGACCAGTCGTCCAAGCGCCAACAACAAGCGCCAACAACAACAACAAAGTCATCATTAATGCCACAATTTTCCATTTGAACAGGGCAGTTTGCATAGTTCGTGTAGTTGTTGTAGCTGTTGTTGTTGTTGTTGCATTGGCGAAAGGGCGTTTCGCGTCGTTCGGGCGGACATGCAAATCGAAAAATGCAGAAGTGCCAAACGAAACGAAAAACCGGCAAAGTAATTTGACATTAGCATATACAAATCGTGCGCTCTCTCTTGCGCTCCCTCACTCTCACACACACGCGCGCACACGTCGCTGTGCTTGTGCGTCCGAACGGTCAAAGCAACACGTGAGTTGAAAACTGATTTCATGCATGTTCGTTCGTCTCGCTCATTTGCCATTCGGTTTGTGTTGCCGCGAACAGTGTTGGATAACGTTTTTCACTTTACTTGTTAAGTACTTTTTGTGCTTTTAATGACTTTCGAGTCATTTATGTAAAAATAGGAAACAATTTTCGTTACATTCGTTGGCATTTTGTTAAAATTTTTAAATCTATTGCCATTTCTATGTCATTCGACTTTTATGCATTCTACAACAACAACAACAACATTCGAAGATAATTGCAGTTTCAAAACATTAATGTTGAGGAAGTGCTTGGCGCAACTTTTTGTCCGTTGAAGCAACAATTTAGCAAAGCCTTAAATTGCCATGCAATTGTTTTCACTTTCTTGTGCGACTTTCAGAAATTCAGTCAGCAAAAACAAAGCAGAAATGTCATTCTCAGTGCACACACACACACACATACATATATGTAAAATAAGTGCTGCAATAACAAATTTGTACAAGTTGCGTACTTTCATAGTTGACTGACGGACGCGCTGACGGACGCACTGACTGCGTGATGCAACTGTTGCTTTTTGCACAAACTTCTCAAAACTTTTCTTCTTCTTCTTCTCCTTTCTCGTCACTCATTTTATTACTTTTCATTTTCACAGACGAGTGAATTAAATAACGTTAAAAAGCAGAAGAAGAAGAAGCAGCAACAGAAAACTGTTTTTCTGTCAATTTAAGCGCAGCGAATGTTTTTTGTTTTCTTTTTTCCTATTTAAGTTTATTTGTGTAACTGTTTTTTTTTCGCGTCTTCTTCTTCTTCTTCTTTGTATTTATTGAGCTTGTTACGCGTAACTGTCAAATGTTGCTTTTTCTGCTGTCACAAACATTTAACTGTTTATCGTTTCGTTGCTCGGCCACGGCGCACTTCAAAATCACATTAGACGAGACGAGACGAGCCGAGCCGACAACAACATTCACTTTTGTGCTGCGCAGCTGTGCGCAACTCACACCAAGCAATCGATTCAGCTAATTGTTCAATTGTTCATTTCACCGTCTGTCCGCGTGTCTGACCAGACGCTCATATTGTTCAATGCTTTGGCCACAACAACAAAGCTGCGTAATTATTGCTGCAACTGTTGCCTTCTCTAATGTCTTCAATCGAACAAGCCCTTTTGCTTATTACGCTTTCTGTGCTGCCATTGCACGACGGCCATTATCAACAACACCAACAACAACCTAATTATTGTCATCATCATCAACATAATCGTCGCGGGTTGCCATGACCATCTTGTATCTGCAACAGACTTTTAATGTTTTGTCTCGTTGCGCATTGTGAAAAAATAAGTCTGTTTTCTTTCGTGCCACACATTTGCCGCTTACTGATAAAGTGTCTATGTGTGTACGCGACAACCCAATGGAACCTTTAAGGCCTGCCAACTGGCTTCTGCATGCCTGACATGTAAGCACAGAAGTGCTTACTAAGCCTTACGTTTCAAATGGAGTTTGCCATATGAGTAGTCGCTTTTTCCATGAGAGTTCTCCTTTCAAAAAGTAGGCTCACCATAGAATAGTCACGTATATAACCTCCTGTCTCGCCACTAAAAATCTTAAATATCATGTGGCCTTCCCTTCCCGGTTCTTAAAATGCTAAAGGGCATGTGCTTAAAGTTCGTACTTAAAAAAGGTGTTTTGTAAGGACTTGGTTGAATTAGCAATTTTTCAGCTCAAACTTGTTTCAAAACACCTTAAAACGCCTTTTTCTCAGTATTTCCTTTTTGTCTTTCCGTGAAGGTGTTTCTATTCTTCCCTCTGGGCAGTCAAAAGTTACTTTAAATTCATGTCTTTGCTTACACAAATTGACATTTTTCAATTGAAACGTACAAGTTTTGCTTTCAGTTGCATTTGAAATACAAATAACAATGAAATCGGAGAAATTTTCTTATATTACATTAAAACATCGATGCTTAGTTGGAAAATGCAAACTAGCAAATCAAAAGTCAACAAAATCGCTTTGCATATTATTATGTATTGATCGATTGTATCGAAATGCTGAAAGGCAAAGCGTGATTTCCCAAGAAAAGCAATGATATCTTTTTTTGAAAATCAGCAACAGTAGCAAGAAACCCTCACCTACGCCAACAGCAACAGCAACAACAACAACAGATAGCAAGAACAACAAAAACAGAAACAAAGTCAAAGAAACGAAATCAAATCAAAGTGAATTGTTTCGTCGAACGCAACATGAATTTTAATTAAATTGTTTGCTTGGCTCGAAGTCGTCCGCCCGGCATTTAGAAGCGTCAAACGTCGTCGTTGTTGTTGCTGTTGTTATTGTTGTTGTTACAACACTTTTGCTTGGGCGCAAGCAAAATTCAATTACATAATTATGCAGCCGCAGGAGATCGACAACGGCGTTGGCGTTGAGAGCGTTGGCGTTGGCGATGCTTAAACGGTCAAAATGTGTGCCGAAGCCGAAGCAAAATGCAAACCATTTCAATCAGTCAGTGAGTGAGCCAGTCAATCGTTCGGGCCGCTCACGCTTTGTTGGTGTGGGCTGGCTGGGCTGTCGTTGTATTTAATCGAATCCAGTGACAATTTTGCTTCATTTCCATTAGTCCTAATTGGTAATTTTCCAATTACCGACATGGCTTTTTTCCTCTTTTCTTCACTACGTAGCGAATTGTAACTGAAATTTGAGTAGCATACTTTGCGGCAGCTTATCGGATTTCGAAATCGTTTTTGTGTGCGTAAGTGCTTGGCTATTTTACACACACTCACACACATGCACACCTACACACATGCTACATTGATTCACCTGATCAGTCATTGCCGTTTGCGGTCTTCAGTTTTGTCGCTCAAAATGCAAATTTGCCGGATTTTGTGGTTCGAGCAAATTGCTATTTTAATGCGTATTTGTGTAGGTGTGTGTGTGTGTGTGCGTGTGTGTGTTTGGGTATGAAAAATGTTTGCGCATCTGAAATTGATCAACATTTCGACATGTTAAAATTGCAAATAAAAAAATGATATGCATAGAAATGAAGTATCTTCTTGTTGCACACACAATGTTTCATGTTTGACAACATGTGTGATGAGTATGAAAGCAACAATAAAACCAACAACAACAACAATACTAACAACAAGTCTGTCATCGCACTGTGCGCACTCATTTATTCAACTGTCAAGAGACTTTGCTTTGTATACATGCACAAACACATGTAGCGCATACTAACACACACACACACACATACATATGCACATATACGGTCTTTATAAACGCCACAAGAGGCCTTGCCTCCTTTGAAATTCTAAGCTCTCGCCTCGACATCATGCAACAACTCAGTTCGGATTTAAGCATAGAAACTATCAAACAGTTGACTCTCTTGAATGCTTTCAGTCTCGCTGTCTCACTCGCACATGTTTCTGTGGTTATGTACGTTTGCCTGTGCGTGCCTGAGCGTGTGTGTGTTGCTTTGTGTGCCTTGGGCTTTTGCCTGGGTTGTCATCGGGTTTTACCTTAGCTAACTTGTAAATTTACTGTAAAATTATATTTGACATGATTCACTTTTGCTTTGAAATATTTATTCATGGCAGCAACTCAACATCTTTCAACAAGTAATTCGCACACTTGAGCATTGCAGTGCAAGCGAGCGAGCGAACGACGTGAGTGAGTGAGTCTGCTTACGAGAATGTATGAATGATTAACTTTGCGCTTGAGAAGTTCGCATTTTGTATTTTGGGCACAAATTGATTTTCTAATTAGACCAAAGACATGTAGTTAACGCATTGAAATTTAATTGGGTCAAGCGTTTTTAATTGCCACAATTATGCGCCACAAAATTTATATTTCTATATACAAATATAAATGCAATGCAAGCCGAGCGTTAAACAAACTTGTTTTAAATGAAATTTCCAAACATTTGCTTTTAGTATAATGCATGCTATTACAACAAACCAACTAATGAAAAACTCATTTCCATTGTTCGTTTCGAGTGTCACCGAGAAGAAAAAACTTTTCAATGAAAATTTCGCAAATGTAATTAGCAAAATTGCGGTATTTTGCATATGATTGACACTTTTTTGCTTTTAATTCGCTTAATGGAAAATGACGCTTAAAACAAAACAACAAAACAAAAAGGTTTAAAAAATACATGCTAAGTTTGGCATTACTGGTTACATCTATAAAGAAGCTGAGTAACAAATATTTGAATTTGGATTTTTATTCAATTGAACCTTCAAGCTTAACGTTCCTTGAATCGCAGTAACCATTAAATAGTTTATATTTAATTCACTGATAGCTTCATGTCCTAAATGCTTCAACACTTTGTAAAACTTCAAACCGAAATTAACCAAAAAAAAGTTTAAACACAAAGTTTATTTTAGAAAAAGGCAAATCAGTGAGACAGACAGTCCAAGCGAGAAGGTCATATCTCATATACCTTAGAGGTATCTACATAATTCTATCTGGTTGCGACACACATACGCATTGCCCTTGTGCCAAAGGGTATAGTATGGCATAGGCATAGGATGGGATAGAATAGGATAGGAGAGGTTGTGAAAATCGATATGAAGCAGCTTAGTGGTTAGGCCGATGATGGCTGCAAGCTAACAAGCTAACATTTTGTGGACACTTCGAAAAACTTTTAATTCAGTAGCCAAAAAGGGTTAAGCAGACTCCGACACAATCATGCCGCCCCCCTCACGACCATTGCGGTTAAGTTTGGTGAGTTGAATTGAGTAGAGTTGAGCACGTTCACGGTTTAACAGTTCTTGGCCATAATTCAATGCCAACAGTACGAGACGTAATCAGTACACGTCAAGAATTATGATATCACATTTCCATATTTCGTGTTTGTCGCACTCACACACACAGACGCAGAGCGATAAGAGTAACAAATGCGCGCGTTGAGCGTGTAAACAGCGTATTACATAATCAAATTTTGTGGCAATTCATCATCATCATCGCTCGCTCATTCACTCATTCATTCGTACGTAGAAACATAAGCGAATTACTTAAAATTCTCAAGTGGAGTCAATTAATTGAACATTGTCACGCTTTTCAAAGGAAATGAACAAATAAATTGGAATGGAAAAAACAAAAAACCAAAAAACCAAAAAAATAAATTGGATTGAAGTTGTTATAATAATAATATATATGATAAAAAAAAGTCACCGATACTTACGGTACTTTGTGACCAAATGCTACGCTTTTGGACGTAAGTCAATAACCTTACAGCACGACAGCCACGACGGAACAACCGCCGAGCGAAGGCAAAGGCAAAGGCAAAGTAACGTCGAAAGAGGCCAAAATGAATAAATAATATAAAAATGGCATACCAATTGACGACGCACGCACGTACAACTGTACAATAATTGCGGCTGTGGGTGTGGTAGAGGGCGTAGCAGTGCCGGGCGGCGGTGCCTGTTGGCCATTGGAACAGGCACGAGTGGAGCGAAAATGTGACTTTTCCGCTATTTGACGCTTTTGCTGCGACCAAAAAAGCAACATAAATGCCGACGACGCTTGTTAAGCCGCCATGGCAGACAACGGCGGCGACGGCGACAACGACAACGACGATGACGGCGAAATTCGAGAGCGGCGAAACTATTTTACACCTTTTTGTTTGCTTCTTTTTCTTCCACTCTGCCAGCCGCCGCTACGTTTTTATGGTTCTGTGTACCTCAACGAACACTTATTCATGCGGAGACGTTGAAGTCGACGACTCGACTCGATTTGACTTGACTTCACTTCACTTATTGTTGACTTTGCTTGAGGTGCGTAACGCCTTCATTTCCCTTTGCACCTTGACTGACAACACAGCTGCTCCACACAGTGTTGCCTTTTCGCCGTCAATTTCCAGTGAGGCCAAGCCAAGCAAAAAGAGTAAGAAGCAGAGAAAAAAAAACGACTTCAATGCAGACACTTGCAATAAATTTTTAATAACATCAACCAAGGCATTTTATATAGCGAAGAAAACATACATATATAAATTCTTCACGTAGACTTTCGTCCGGAAAATGTGCGAAACTCTTCATTCATTCATTCAACGTGCATGTTCACCTCACCGCTCTTGGCCCAAACGGTTGGCCTCATGTTGGTTTATTTCATTAGTGTTGTTTTTTTTTTTCTTTCTGATGGATACAAGTTTTTGGCCTTTCATTTAGTTATGTTGCTACTGCTTTTTTTTGTTTGCTTGTAGTTGTTGGTGTTGTTGTTGTAAATGTTTTCATAACTTTTATTTTTCGTCTTTCATTGAATTTCTTACGGTTGGTTTTTTTTTGGTAGCATCAAAGTGGTTAAAATTGCGAAAAGTGGGCGTAAATTGTGAACTTAAGTCGGCCGACGTGACTAACATGTCAATATTTTTTGCCTTCATGCATGTAAAGTTTGATTTTGCGCATATGTGTGTGCGTGTGTGTGTGTGTATTTGTGCTATATTTCGCTATTTGAATAACGTATTGACACCATTAGATGAAACTGTACAAGACAATAACAACAACAGCAACAAGAACAAGAAGAACAAATGGAAAAAGGGCGAAAAACTTGTAGATTTTCTCATAAAATTGTCGACTTTTCACTTTCCATGCTGACCTTTGACCGGGTTTTGCTTACAACGGCACATTTCCAGTCACTTGGCACACACACGCACACACTCAAACACACACGTACACTTTTTGTATCGAATTTGTTGATTGACCTCTGTGCATTTAAGGCATCGACGCGTGCTCATGTGTAAGTCGTCCATTGGTATTGATTTTGTTTAGTTTACATGAGGGATTTATCAAATATTAACAACAACGAGAAATAGAAACAAAAAGCACACACACGCACACACACACGCACACACATGTGGAAAAAAGAACTCGCACGGCACAGAAGTAAATAAAACAAGTAAATATTATTGCAGGCAAGAGCAGCGATAAGGCCATGTGTTGTTGGCTTAAATACAGTTTTGACTTATTTTGTTGACCGCAATTTGTTGGCAAAGGAACCAATTGAAATTTACGTTTGTACACTGTCCTACATGTCGCTGGTGTTTTAATAAGATACGCTTTTGTGGGCGTTGAACAAGTCGTCATTTATTATTCATAGCAAAAACCGACATTACAAGCAAATAATGTTGTTTTCATTGTTGTTGTTGTTGCTGTTGTTATTGTGTGAAAACCAACAATTTGACAAAATAACATTTAATTTATGTCACTTTTCTTTAATTAACTTTGAACAAAGTGTTTTTGTATTATTTATGTTGTTGAACTTTACGAAAAAAAAAAGACAAAAAAAAAAAACGCTTTTAATTTGTTTGGAAAAGTTTTCGCTTAAATATTTTTATCACTTAATTAACACAAATACAATAAAAAAAAGGACAATCTAAAAGGCAACTGAAGCTTAACTATGACAATTTAGGCCATAAAACACTCAACTGCCAATAACGACGACGAAGCCAATAAGCGAAAAAGAATAAGCATTAAAAGACAATTGACAACTTCCGACATTTTGTCAACGATTCGCAAAAGGAAACAAAGGCGACAACAACAAAAACAACAACAACAAAAACAAACTAATTTGAATGTCAGCAAAAATCGCATAAAATTGTTTTTGCACGCGCTTACAAAGCAAACATAAACACTGCCAAACCAACAAGGCAGACACAAGTGTGAGAGAGAGAGGTTGAGAGACGCGTCGATTAACTGTTATTTAGTCTATGCTTAACATGGCAGCCACGATTTCCGCTCGTTGTTGTTGTTGTTGTTGCTGCCGTTGTTGTTTAAACAGTTACGAGTATTTTTTACCGGAAAGCAAAGTCAATTCAAGCAAAATGAAGACTTTCAAGGAGTGTAGAAAAGTAAAAACATAGCAATGCATGAGCGACGGGCCAACTTGCTTGTCCGTCGCCCTGTGTCCGTCTGACTGACGACCGTAGAGTCAAGTAATTGAAACTACAAATTGACGATTTGTTTGATTTTCGAAAAAGAAATCACGAGACAGCCATGACTTTGCTGTAATTTAACGCTCGAGTGGCTCAGTTAAGTCAACAAGCGCCGAGCAGTGCCGACCAGTGTGCCCTGCCCGGCCCTGCCCACTTGCACACTTGTTATATATTTATAAAGCATGCTTGAGCTTGTGCCTTGCAGCTGAAGAAGAAGTGGCAGGAATGACGACTTTTCTCTTTTTGTTTTTCATTATTATTATTATTATTATTTCTGTCCGACTACAAAGTCAAAGTCAAAGCAAACAAACAGAAGTAGTTTACAAAGCATTACAGAACGCTTAGAATTCAATAAGCGGCGCGCGGTCGGCGGGTGTCCACGGCCCGATGATTGAAGTCCAATGTGGGCGTGTGAATTGCTCAATTTAGCAACGTTTTTTTTTTTTGCCAGCTTTGCTTTGGGTTTATAGGACTTGACTCTTGCGCCTCCTTGTTAGCAAATGTTTGGGCATTTTTTTGTTTCTTGCTTCGCCGTTTGTCGTTGTCGTTTTGACACACGGTCTTAATGTCAGCACGGTCGCTCACGACGACACGGTCGCCGTTGCTGCTGCTGTCGTCGAGGTTGTTTGTTATTGGCTTACTGAGCGAGCAGCTAAATGAAATAAAGCAGCTAAGAACAAAGCTTATGGTTGTAATTTCTGTGATAAGTTTCTTTTGCACTTCTGCTGCTTCTGCTTTTTTTATCGCATATCTTATTTATATTTGTGCTTGCGCGCTTTTCATTTCTGTTGCACGTTGAATTATGTTCGCGGCCTCAGGTGTGCGGGTAAGCAGCGCATGCTGTGCATGTGTGTGTGTGTCACTTTGGTGGAAATAAATGTTGGCAATTTTGAGTTGAGTTCTCGTTTGAGTGTTTCTGTCGCTTTGCTTATTTATTCGTTTGTTTGTTTGTTTGTTTGTTTGCTGGCAAAAGTGACAAAATATAACGACCTTGTAACTTATGTTAGCGCTCAGCCCAGTGGGCGGTCCGTCCGTCCGTCTGTCTGTCCGCTTGGTTCACCTGCTGGTCGCTTTTCATGTTGCTGCGCTCATTTGTATCATTCACAGTCGTTGCTTCCCTTTGAATATGACAGCTTCCATAGTTGCCAACACATCTGCGCTTTTTCATATGCCAGTGCTGCTTCTTCCTTTTATTTCAGAATGACAGCGGCAAAAAAGTTTAAAGCCAAGTAAATTTATATGCGAATGTTTGTAAAATTTATGCAATTTTCCATTTGATTTCGCTACCCTCCGCTCACTACACGCACACCCTCACCCACAGGCACAACCCTAGCCTATCTTCGGCATTGGTGTCATCATCGTCGTTTCCATTGCCATTGCCTTTGCCGTGAAGTGAGCTTGTGCGTTTTGCTTGAGGCTCGTTTATTAAATAATGCAAATGAGCTTTTCATCGTTGTGAGGGCGGCGTGGCAGGGGCGGCGCGGTGGCATATATTTTGCTTATGTATTTAATATAAATATTCATAGCTTTGCTCAATGATGCAGTTTTTGTTTGTTGTTGTTGGTTTTTTTGCTGCTTTTTTTTTTTAATGAAAATACATGCAGAATAAAATGTTTGTTATAACAAAAACAAATGTGCATACTTTCAGGCGCTTATGGCGTATACGCAATATTTCCATACCTGCGAAAATGTTATTGATTTTAGTTGTTGTTAAAAGTTTGTGCAAACACGCAAAAAACTTAATACCATTTTAGTTAAACAACATCATATTACAAGCATAAGCCGTCATTATAACGCACAGCCAAACCCTCGCACCGCCCCCCCGAGCAGCATGAAACCGAAGACGAGCGAAGCACAGATGAGCTTTAATTTGCAAAGCGTTTGTTTTTAATTTATACATTTTACTTTGTGTAATATAAAACTTTGGTTTTTTGTTAAACTTCGCATTAAGTGGGCATGAGTGAGGGGAGGGTGAGTGGGTCAGAGCGGGTGTGGGCGTGTGTACGTAAGAGAGCAACGAACTTAAATGCGTACTGACCGAGCATCATGTTACTTCAGGTACGCCCATATGAGCCACGGCAAGCAACACGGCTACCGTCCGTCTGTCTGTCCGTCCGTCTGTCTGTCCGTCCGTAATTATGCAAATGTGCGCGCAGTTGATAAAGGCGAAACGGTCCTGCGCTAAATGAGCATTCAACGGACCCTCATCAATGTGCCTCATCGGCGACTTGATAGCTTTGAAAACGAGCCTCATGTGCCTTGTTATCGGCACGTCCTGTCATGTTCGAGCCTGGACGTCAACCTTTTTGTCGCGCATAAACCGTTTTTCAATCACTTTCGTGAACTTTCCGCCGGTAAACTCATTAAAATTGCGCATACGCCGCGTTTCCGCGTTAAAATGATATTTCTGGCGAAGCGCTTCAGTAATAAATTCGGTGTGGTTTGCTTTTGTTATTAAATTTCGCATAATCACGTAATTTCGAAATGAGCACAGTTGAAAAGTACTTGAAATGCGAACGGTCACTTTGGCATAATGAACATTCGTACGCTAAACGGCATTTAAATGTAAAGGACATGCAATGTCCGCCTGTAGTGCATGCTAAGTGTGTGCGGTTGGTCAAAAGTGGGCGTGGCGCGCTGAGAGAGCATTTCGTTGTCGTAATAAAAATTAAAAATATAACAAAGTAAAAATAAACTGAAAATTGTAACATGGAAAGCTTCCAACTAATATGGTAATGTAAGGCAGGCTGTGCATGTGTGGGTGTGCTATGTAAAATGGCTGTGTAGGTGTGAGCATGCACGTGCGTGCGTGCTTGAGTTAAAGTTTGCGTGAAAGTATTTAAAAATGTGGCATGAAGCGCCTTATATATTATATACTTGAATGACAGGAAATGACCTTTCAGTTAGAGGCATTAGAACACTCTAATTTACATTTAAAATTACTGTAAAAATGGCAGGCATGTAAAGCGGAAACGGAAGTTTAAACAGCAACAATGACAACAACAGTGACGACAACAATCAAAGCAACGCAAAGTCATGGCAACTTTTTGGCGACCGCCAAGTCAAAAATCTCATTGTCCTTTTTGGCTATTAAATCATACTTTTTTCGCCTTAATTATTAATACGCTTCCGTTTTTGCGCTTTTATTGTTGGCATTTGACGATTTTCAGCTTTTTTTTCGCTATTAAAACCATAAATCAGAAGCCATGATGTACATCCGTTTGGGGGCGACGAGCATGGGGCAAGGCACAACCGCAAAAGCACTCGAAATGAACAAAGCAAACACATGACAAGCAGCACAGGTGTCAGGGGTGCGGTGAGGCGGCGGCAGCCATGTGGCATTTTCACATTCCAGGCATGCTTAACAATTTTTGTAATTTGGATGATTTGTTTGCCGTGTTGTTGCTGTTGTTGCTGCTGTGAGTTATGTGACGCAACAGCTTGAGCAATGAGACTGCCAAGGCCGACAACCAACAACCGACTCATGTGCTCACCTGCCAAGGCGGCTTGGTGTGTGTGTGTGTGTTTTGAAATGATACACGGCGTTGGTTATTAAGTGGAAGCACTCATGTTGCTTCAGTGGCGGCGCGGTGAGAGACGCCGAAAAAGGACATTTGCTAAAACTTTTAGCACTCTGTCGGCAAAGTTTTGGCAAACAGCTTCTGCTGCTGCTGAGCCGCTTCTTGTTGCTGTTGTTGCTGTAGCTAATTATAAATCATCCATTAACCGTAGAATGTTGGCTTACACTTGAGGTCTGCACTTAAAACGTCGTGGCTTTTGAACTTTCAAAGCGAAGAAGCGGAAAAAGCCAAAGTTATGCCGTGCCTGAAGTGACGCGCGGCAAACGTCTGAAAATTTATAGCTATTTAGTGCTAAACAGCGACACGATGTACATTTTGGACATAATGGCTTATTATGATTATTAATTCATAATTCCAAGAGCGGCGAAAGTAACAACAACAACAACAACAGCAATGAGACGTCTATAATGAGCACAACAAGTGAGCGTGTTCAGCACAAAAATACACAGCACTTAAACAACAGCAGCAACCGACACGCACCTTGAGTGAGTGCGAGCGAGAGAGAGAGGGAGAGATGCGAAGTACTTGTGTATCCTTGAAGTAAACTAAGCTTTGTTTGCTTGCGAGGATGAGCGGTTTATGTGTTAGTCACGCTCGAACACGTTTATTTGTATTGCGCAGTAAATGCGTATGTGTGCGTTACTGTAAACTGAGCTAATAAAACATTGGCCGGCGTTGAGAGCCGCCGTTAGCGCAGGTGAAGCAGCTTTGATGCTTACGCATTAAGCGGTTGCTTGAGTAAATTTACTTATGCGTGTGTGTGTGTGTGTGTGTGTGCGTGCTTGTTTGCTGCTCCTTGCTTTGTTAACCAATAAAAAACGCCCAAAATTCAAATAAAAATGTAATTAAAAATAGTTGTTGGTTGTAGGCGAAGCTTCGTTTAAGTGTTTTTGTGTGTCCTCATTGTGCGTGTGTGTGTGTGTGAAAATAGAACAAGAATTCTTGGTAACATAAACCAAAAAATTCCACAACAGATTTTTATGCGCTTTGCGTGACCTCTTCTAAAGCACATGCAAACCAACACACACACACACACACACAGAGAGGAGCGGAACGACATGTGTGCGTGTGTGTGTGTGCCTCTGGCTGCCTGTCGACAATGTTGTTTTACGACAATCACCCTCTGCCTGCCCTCACCCAACACTCTTCATATTCCACATGCAGATTCGTGCACCTTTCACTTCAGCCTCAGCCTCAGCGCTATTTTCGGGCGCCACAATGTCCCCCGACCTTGTCCCTAGAGTAGTAGGGACAAGCGTATGTATGCTCATGCTGTGGCATTGGGCACTTCATGTGCTCGTGCTCGTGTTGTTTTGACATTTGTTTGCAGCTTTTATTACAGATTTTATTAGAATTTTAACTCATTTACCTTTGTTTCGACATAAATTTAGTCTTAATAGCATGTGACACCGCACGCCGCACGCCGCTCACCGTTGCCAACACTCGGCTATTAAAACGAGCTCGTGTGTGCGTCTTAGTAACAATTAAATGTTGCCTTTCACAAAGTAAGATTTTAATTACATTGGAATTGAAAATTTACTATGAATTTTGTAAGTAAAATTTTCACTCAATTATTTATTCGATCGTAAAATGTTCAAAAAACACAATGCTGATTGGTTTGTGCTTTGTGATTTCTTTTGAAAGTGAAAAGCATATAAAATTTTATTCGTTATTTTCGGTAAAGGCAACTGTTGGCATAAATAGAACGTTTCCCAAAGGGTTACATTTGCTAGTTTCGTATTGAATTAATTCTTAGAGTTATTTTTATTACTATTCACAAATAAAGTTTCTTTTAATTCGTTGTTGGTTTACATAAAATATAAATTAATTAAAACTTTGAACACGTCGAACGATTTAGTGAAATTTCAATGTGACCCTGAAAGTATGCAATGCTTTATGTACTTTGTATTGTTCTGCCTGACAATTAATGCGTCGGTTTCGAAGGCAACTTTCACAATAAAACACACTTTTGTTGCCTGTCAAACAACTGTCAGACTGTGTTTACGCCATATGACATTAAGCACAACAATTTGGCATAATGAATTAGAAGAAAGAAGAAGATTTGTTTTTAACACACATTGTTGGCACATTTTAAACATTATACAAAATACAAAAAAAAAAATGAATTTAAATTCAATTAAAACGAAATAAACTAATGCGTAAACGTTTTTCTTTTTGTCTTTTTTCATCTGTATTCTCTCTCTTTCTTTCTCACACTCTGCATTACATGTCTCTACCACTCGTTTATTAAACAAACTAAAAATTATAATAAAAAAAAAAACAATGCAAACACGTGAAACTCATTATTAATTATATAACAAAAACAACAACAATAACAACATTACATATGCATAATGTTAAAATTCAAATTAAATAATAATGATGATAATCATGATGGTTATGATAATGATGATGATGATGCTGCTGCAGGCTTTTGCGAGCGGAATTATATGCGCTCAGACGCAAAGGCGCGCTTAAAATTGGCGCAGGAGCGTCTGATGCCACTACACAACAACAACAACAACAGCTACAAATGAATTCATTACAACAACAACAACAGCCGCTACAACAACAACAACAACTAGAACAAGAACAGCTCGAACACAACAACCACAACCTACACGAATCGAATCGACATTGTGCGCGCTGCAACATCGAATTGGGCCGCATAACGAACCGTGGCGCACCCTGTCGTGTATGCAAGCTGCGCGTGTGCAAAGCCTGTCGAGAATTCACCACACGCACCACGGACTGGGTGTGCGTTGTGTGCCACAAGCAAATGTAAGTTTTGGCCAACGCTGAAAAACAAAATCAACAAACCAACAAAGAAACCAACAAACAATCAAACAACAAATACAAAATTCAAAAAATAAATGAAACAAAAACCACACAAACACGCACACACACACACACACGTAACAATAACAAATCAACTGCAAATGTAACGCGGTTAGGAAGTGTTGCATGTAAAGGTTCCTGTTGGCATGAGGTTTGTTTGCTGACATTGTTGCATTTGTTATATACAAAGTTGTTAGTTTGCCTGCCCTCGAAACAGTCATGGAAACTCACACACACACAGACGCACACACACCGACATTGGCATTGCCGTTTTGTTATTTCAGCAACATTGTTCCGCATCCTTGAAGCGTTTTCACATTTCACATTTTGCTCAGTTTATTTTCGTTCATATTCTTCGCCTGTCATTTCGATTTGTTGTTGCCTCAAGTGAAGTGACACTTCTGTGCGCCGTGCGCAGCGGCAACATGCGACATTGCCGCCTCGCCACCGCGCCGCCCCGCCGGCTGCCTGTCACTTGTTCGTTAGTACGTTGGGCTTTGCTTCATTTTCATTACATTTTGTACATGTTTTTTTTTCTTTTTTTTGTTTATGTTTTGTATCTTCTTCTTGTGCTTCTGCTTGTTCTTGTTCTTCAACTTGTCGCTCTTGTCGTGCTATCTGCAAAATGTCATTTGATGCAACTCAATGTTTTATGTGTCAGCTATCACTTGCCTAGACAGCGCCACCCCGCCCGCCCGCGCGCTCATCAGTCATTTGATGCTGACATTTGTGTTGTTGTTGTTGTTGTTGTTCTTGTTGTTGTTGTCTTACTTTGTGTACTTTCTGTTTATTATTTTAAGCCTTTTGTTACTTTCGCCTTTGTTATTTTCAGTTTCAGTTTCCATTTCAGTTTTGCTGTTCATGCTTTGTGCTCTTCATGTTCATCTATACATTTCACATTTTGTTGTCGCTGTCAATGTGTTAACGTGTGTGCTTGTTTGGCTCAAATATGTTGGCAATATTCAATTTACAATCTAAAAAGAAAGGCAATAAAACAACAAAAAAAAAATCAATTTAAATTGATTACTGTTTTCTGTTTGTGCAAACAACACAACTCCTTTGTGGCTGGCTTTGTTTTAATGCCATGTTACTTATACGACACGTGTTTTAATTAATGCTCAGCCCTTTGCTTAAGCTGTATTTTAATTGGCTGCGTTAATGACGTCACAGCAGCTAAGCCGCCTGTGTAAACTTGTCGCCGAAATAGCACAAAATTATGCTAAGTGCTTGAGCTTACTTCATGTGTACATGTGTCTGAATGTGTAATTGGCGCATGTGGCATGACTTCATCACGTTGAGTGAGTACCTCACTCAATTTGCAAAGCATAAATATTATTGCGTGTTTTTTTGTTTCACATAAAGCGATTTCATTAAAAAGTAAGACAATCATTAAAAACAAACGAGTGCAAAAGGTGATAATAATAGTAATGAACATGGTGATGATGATGTTGATGCCCACACGTCTTGGCGCATCTCGCAACACCTCAGCTCAGCTCAGCTCACCTCAAGCAAGAGTTCAGTGTTAATTGCCAAGCCCAAAATAAAGCTACACTGGGCCAGTCAAGGCCTTGAGCCCACCAGCAAGTCAGTTCAGTGAGAAAACGTAGCGACGGCTTTGATGAGCAAATTACTTTGCTTTGCTTTGGACGTTGGTGCAGACTCATTAAATGCGTGCCAATTCAAATGAAAAAGAACTACAAATATGCAAATGTCGCTCAATTTGTTTGCCACAAATACAAAAAATTTAAGCCATGGCACAATTCTCGACAAGAATTTGCGTTGCGCCCACGCCGTAGTTGGCCTCAAGCTGCAACTGCCATGCTACACACACAAACACACACACACACACACAGACAATGCACACAGATTGACAGCCAAGCATCGAAACGCTGCTTAACCAAATTTGGTAGCTGAAGGCAATGGAAGTCGCTCATTGATGGTGTCGCTGTCACTGTTGACGACGACGATGATGATGATGACGGTGGTGGTGGCGGTGTTGTCGGTGGCGTTGGCTGAAGCCAACACCTCAAGGCGTAGGCAACAAAGCAGTCGTCACCCACAAGCGCAGCAAATCAATTGCCAATGTGTCTTCTCCTTCAGTCTGAGTACGTTTGATTGGAATTTTCATATAAGCCAACTGTCGTTCTTGCTTGCTCATTGTACATTTGCGAGTGCCTCTCTGACTCGCACTCACTCGCTCACTCACGCTCTCGAGACGCCGTCGTTGCCATTGTGCCGACTTCTATTTGAATTGTCGTCTATCATTGCGCTTTGCTGCCAATGGCAGTCAGTCAGTCTTGAGCAGCAAGTCAGACAGTCAATCAGGCAGCCAGTCATACAGACTGTCAGTTCGCTCTGTCAGTTAGTGGGTTACTAGCAAGCAGACAACAATTAGATTTCTTCTTCTCTTTTTTTTGTGCGCTATTGTCTTCAAGTTGTCTTATGGCTGAGGCCGTGGCGACTCAACGCGTACAAAAAACATGTTCCCTGACATATTCTTTTTCAAATGGAATTGTTTTGCATCTTGTTGCCGTTGCAGGGAAATACAAGCGGCCAGCGGCGAGTGGCTCAAGGACTCTTACATGCTGGGCTCAAGCGGCGCCGTCGATCATCTACCGACCAGTGACGTGCTGAGGAAGAGCATACGCCGTTCTTGGACAATATCGAGTAAGTAACATCATAGTGTGTTGTTAATGCTTAAAGTAATGTCTGGCCACATTTTAGATCCCGAAGACGATCCCAATAATCCGAATGCACAAAACTCTGTCGGCGACAATCTTTATCCGCAGCAGCAGAACCTAATCGAGGCACAGTCCGCGGGTAGTTACCCCTCGCTGCATCATCAGTACTCGGCGCAGCGCAGTCATCCGGCTGTGAATTATAACACCGGCAGCGCCATTGGCATCAGCGGCATTGGCGCGGGACCCACGCCCACTGCCTGTGTCACGCCCACCAAGTATCACGTGAACGCACAGCGACGCGTTTTGCGTCAATCGACATTGCCAAGCACGCTGAATAACGATCCCGCGCTCAGCGGCAGCGGCGCTAACTTGGCCAACTACAATTCTGTCAATTTGACAGCGCCGACATCGCCGCATCAGCTGCAGAAGAGTCCCCTCTATCCGAGCGCTTATAACAGCGACGATATAATACACATGAATATAAACGAGTGCGACAATTACATGCAACAAGCACAACAACAACAAATACCGATAAATATCCAAGCCGAAACGCCATCGTTGCAACAGGAGACGACACAGCCAAGCAACATTGTCACGCCCACACATCACCGCCTACAAGTAAGCGCGTACAGCGTGTGTTCGTGTGTTTGTTGCTGTTGTTATTAGATTTTATTTCATTTCCAGGTACGACGACAATCAACGCTTCCGGCAAATCCGTGCCAAGCGCCCATGTATATGTCAACATCACCGAATCGCATCTACAGTCGTTCGCCGGAGCGTTCACCCGGTGAACAACGCTATCCGCCATTCATGCGTCAAACTTCATTTCCGTGTAACATTTCAATGGAGCCGCCAGCGCCCGGCGCGCAAATACAATTGGGCTCCACGCCACCCACAGCCTTCGGCACACCGACGCCACATCATCGCACCAAGCTGCTGCCCAGCGCAGCGAACTACCAGCAAGCCCAGCCGTCACTCAACTATGAGGCACAAACGACGGTCACGGCGGCTGGCGACGATGGTGAATACGCACAAGCCATGCCAAATCCGCGCATGACGCGCCAGGCAACGCTACCCAATCCCGATCAGCACCTCAAGCTGCTGCCCACCTCGCCACCGAAACGTCAGACGTCGCCACAGTTTCGTCGCTCGCCCGAATTCACGCGCCAGCAGACGCTGCCCAATCCGGAGGCGTTCAGTGGTAATACGCTCACCGTGCACCCGCCACCCGGTCTACCCAACTCGAATTCGCAGGGCAAATTCATGCCGATCTCGCCGCGCACCAAGCAAAACTTTCTCTTTCCCAACGTGCAGAATCCGCGACAGTTTCTCTCACAGCAAAACGTGCCCGCGGTGGGCATTAACGATATGGGCAGCACCGGCGTCGTGAACACATCAACGGCGGGCGAGCAATATTCGAGCAGCCAGAGCGTGAATATACACTCACGCGATCCGCACGCCAAGATGATCAAAGTGCGCAGTCACAGCAACGAGGAATACTCGAACTCGAAGACACTTCACCCGGAAAACCGACGCCTGTTGCCAGAAATTCCAACTAATCGCGCTTCCAGGTGAGTCTTCTGCAGCTTGTATAATATTGAGTGAGAAACTGAAACATTTCTTTTAAACTTTTAGTCGTTCGCCGAGTCGGCTAGTGCGGCAAGATTGCCTGAAAGAGGATCGCAGTCACGACACATATGGTTCGCGTACTTTTGGCGAAGCCAAGCAGCAGTTCCATCAATTCCAAGATGTCTCCGAAGAGGTCGAGAACCGGCCCGAGTATGTGGACTACTTCGGCGACAGCACTACGAGCTTCCTCGAGTCCGACGAGGTACAATATGAGAAGCGTTACAATACCGGCTTCAGTAGCGAGCCGCGCATCATCTACAACGATGGCTCCGACGATGGCAGCAGCAGCTACAACCAACAATACCAGCGGCCCATGGTCTACAGCGCTGAGAACATGATGACAGGCCATGAGCCCAACTATGGCAGCTATTATGGTGGCATGGATACCGGCCATGGCATTCAACAATCATTGACCGCTAGCGGCTTGAGCATGGCGAGTGGCGGCGCACTGCCACGCACACCTCAGATGCACAACCGCATGCGTCGGCGTCAATCACGTGAACTACAAATGCAATTGGAGGAATACGCACAATCAATTGGCGCCGGAACGCAGACAGACAACAATGCGGCCGCTGGCAATGCCACAAACGACACAGAGGACAAACAAGAGCGTCGCAAGCCGGAACAAATGCGCTCAGTGTCCGAGGACTCAGGTGTCAAGCCGAATGCACCCAAGCCCGTTACCCGGCGCTCATTCTCGCACCCCGAAAAAGATACTCAGGTGAGTTGCACCATTACTGAAAGTTGGAAGCTTTCGTAATTTAACGAATTCTTACTTTTAGCCACCAAAGAAAGTCGAACCCACAAAGATACCCAGCCCACGGCCTCTGGCCGATATCATAGACAGAGCGCGCGCCAACTCAAAAATTCCGACACCCAGACGCCGCAGTAGCCGCGCAGGTATTGGCGATCTGGAAGAGGGTAAGTTGCGAACATTTTCTATTGACATTCTTGCTTTTACTAGAAAAAGTTTCACCAAGTTGTACAAACGCAATGCAACGCACGTAACAATGGTAGTATCGTATCTAATGCACACTCCTTTTGCACCCAACTCCCTAGGCCACCACAAGCCCCACATGTTCCTGCGTAGAAATACCGATTTATCTTTGAGTTTAAATAGAACGCAACTTCCTGTCGTCACAGGCAACAATGCAGAACAAGAACAAGAACAAGAACAAAAGGATGACGCGAAAGCCCCCGAGCAGAAGGAACCAAGCAGCAATGACACAAAGGACCGTCACGAAAAGGTCAATGAAAATGGCAAAAATGATGCTGAAGCAAACGTGGCAAGTGCCGAAGACGAAGACGCTGCAAAGGTAAGCAAACGAATAAGACGCTCCAGAAGAAGGCTCTGAAAGCCGAGTTGACGAAATAAAATTATAAAAAGAAAAACATGGTCTGGACAGTCTGTGCAGCTTAGCCGAATACTCGTTACACTATACGATTGTTTATAAAAATTATTTTCATTAAATCTGAGAAAAACATACAATTTTGGTAGAACTAAAATCTCCAAAACGAATTATTAAAAATAATTCTTAAGCTGGTTTCAAATACGATCAATAATATATTTGTTAACAAAATGTTGTTATTGGCGGAAGCACAAACGTCCGAAATGAAGTCACATGCCTTGCAAACTTCGTTAGCAGAGTCTCAATTAACAACAAAGCACGCAAACCGAAAGGAAAAAGTTAAACAGCGAACCAAAGTGGCCGTAATTACAATCAACCCAGTAAACTGGAGGCAACGTGCCCCCATTTTTATACTATTTAGTTATTTACTCAACTGGACTCTTCTCTAACATTTCAGGCGCATACCAGCACGCTTGGCGAACAAGAGATCCAAAATGCAGTGGAGGCCGCCGCTGTCATTTTCAAGAAGGTCGTGCTCCAGCGTCGCAAAGAGAAGCTCGCCGCTGAAGAGGGTAAGTGACCGTTTGTACCGTTAGTTAACTTAGTACCTTAATTAGTTGTTGCTAACAAATTGAACTGCTCTCAAAGGTGTCGGTTGCTGCTCTGTAGGGTTTCGACTTTCCTCTAAGTTAGTGTAATTAATTAAGTCTCTTTTATGTTGCATTTTCCCTAATTTCGCTTTTCCGCTTTGGTCACTTTCGTGCGCGACAAGCATTTTTAACAGTTGTTTACAATTTACGCCATCAGATACATAACCGCACACACACATACACACACATAAACACATCTACACACAAAAGCTAAAAAACATCAATTTTATTTTATCCAAAAAGTATGCTACGCTTTTATATTTTCGACAAGTCTTGCTTATATTTCGCTGCGGGTATTTTTCTTCAAATAAATTTTGGCTTATCCCAAGCGGTATAATTCGAAATTAACCGCATTTTTATAATCTAAAAACTATTCACACTTTTCTCACATTTCAACAATTCGTACGTTGTTGAAGTTTTCGGCACAGATACACAAACACGTACGCGGGTTGCGCTCCACTGGGGCATTGGGCATTGGGCACAGCATCATAAAAATGAAGTAAACTGTCTTGGGCCCGTAAAGGTTACCCCGGCAATACGCAAATATTCAACATATTCTGGCTATGCCATGCGTCTTTTTGTGGTCTTTTATTATGCTTTTGTTATGTTTTAATTTTTATTTATGTGCCACTGTTTATCGCTCCCTCTCTATCTGACTTTCTGAAAAGTCCTCGTATACAAGAGCGCCCTAAAGTAGGCAAACAAACAGGCATACAAGCATGGCAAGGCTAACGAATAACGAAAAAAAAATGCCCTTAATCTTATCTCGCATACCTTTTGTGTTGATTCAGCGCGCTGAGCCTCGACAGGCCTCAAATTTAGGCAGTAGCGAGCATTAAAGACCAAGTTTCCCCAAGCTGATACGGCTTTTGAAAAGCCTATCACGGCCACTGTGATGATGATGAAAAGATGAATGGCGCAAATGTTTGTTGGCGGGGGTTCCGGTCCGGGGGTTATACAAGTGTTTGCTCGGCGGCTGCGAGCGATTTTGTATATTAAAGCCAAGTGCGTGTGAGACAATGTTTGTTTATGTCAGAGTGTTTTTCGGTGTGTCTGTGTGCGTGTGTGTGTGTGTGTGTGTGTGTGTTTGCTTGTGTGGGCGCACCAGTTTTTGGTTATTAAACTGGTGGGCAGCAAACATTTGTGGGCAGCGACATATCAGCGCGATTTAAAGCGCTCTTGAAGAAAAACATGAAACGAAATATATATTAAATGTTTGGTGTTGGTGTTGGGTTAAAGAAACTTTTCCTAATTGTTATCTGTGTTTAGTGTCGTACTAACAACAAACAGAATTGAAATAACAAAAACAATATTAAATAATGCCGGTGACTAACAAATGGTGATGGTCTTTAAAGCCCACAAAGCAACTACGCAATTAACTTGAACCCATGCGTATTCGCAGCGAACGCCTTGTCGGACGGCTGTGAGACATTGGAGAGCGCCTCGGAATTGGAATTTAAATCAATAACGATTAATCATCAGCAATATAATGTCGATGCAGATGAGTTCAAGTTGGTCTTCCTCAACTCGGACTACTCCTCATCCAGCAAAGAGGAGGACGATGAGGCCGACGGCGACGATGAAGAGCCCTACCCGGAGAGCTGTTCGAGCGCCTCATCGTCGCGCAATTGTCACAGCCTGTTGAGCAATATAGACGATTGTGATTGGGACTACTTTGAGCCCTCAATGCTCTCGAATGCAGCCACCGCCACCACAACGACCATCACGATGCAGCAGGTGCGTTACTCGCCCACACAGTCGCCAAAGCGTGAGCGTCGCCGATCCAGCGACAGCACCGCCTCACCGCTCGACTCGCCGCTGTTGTACCGCAAGCAGTTGCGCAGTTACTGCACTAAGATACGCGAGAGCGATACCGGCACCGACGAGGAGATACTCATGCAGGGCGAAAGCTCATCGCAAACAAGTTCCGATGGCTACACGCGTAATCACCAGCAGCACCAACAGCTGTCGCAGCAACAGCAACTGAGCATGAAAGCACGCATCAAATCGCGTTTTCTAAACAAGGAACACAAAAACTACCACCATCATCATCACCAGCAGTTCCACCACCACCACCACCGGCATGGCTCACCCAAGCTGGCCGACAACAGTTGCCTGGGCAACCGCAGTGCGGCCCTGCCGGGTGCAGTGAACTTCTGCAGCTGCGGCGGCAAGCGTGAGTCGCCGTCAACGGCTGGCACTGCGGCGGCAGCAGCAGCAGCAGCAACACTGCCACCGCAGCCGCAATACGTGCCCATACCGGTGCCAGTGCCGATACCCGTGCCCATGGCCGCCTTCCAGCATTGGCAGCAGCCGCCGACGGTGGCAACAAGCGTTGACTTGACCGGGCTCAGTGCCGGCGAGAAGGATGAGAACTTGTGCGCCTCGCTGCAGCAGCTATGGAGCGCCGCTGCCTCTGCCGGTGGCACGCAACAAGGCAACTTGCAAGCGGCCGCCGCAGCCGCTGCTGTCGTTGCGGCCTATTCGAATGCAGCGGCAAGCAATTACCAACAACAATTCGCTGTGAGTCGTGGTAGCTTGGCCTGCGCCGGCTTTAAGTCATCTGCGCCCGAATTGAGCGTCAGCGCAGCAGCGACGTCACTGATGACGCAGTCGCATTGTTCGACGGCGTCGTCGACATCGGGCTATGGCACAACAACCGGCGGTGGTAGTTTAGAGACGCTTGCCGGTTTCGGTCTTGGCTTCGGTTTTGGCGACTTTAACAACCCGAACAAGTTTAAAGCGACGAACCAACGCTGCCAACGTCAGCAGCAGCAGCAGCAGCAGCAGCAACGGCAACGGCAGCATGAGTGTGACGCAGCTACGCCAACATCACTTTCGAGCCAACAGTCGTCGCGTTTAAGTCGTGAAGCGGACGAACCGCAACGCGTATCGAATGTTTTATCGGAGACAGACGGAAACGCAGTAACGCCCACTAACACAGCGAAATTGTGTAATAGCGACAATACAATACACAACAACAACAACAACGAGAGCGATAAGTACAAAGCATGCGTCTCTGCTGATAAGCCATACATAAATCAAACAGTGCAAGAATTTCAAACAAAGGGAGAAGTAGAAAATACAACAGTAACAAATATTGTTAAAACAAAGCGAACGGCTTGTGAAAATGTTGTTTTACCTAAAAAACTATCGATAGCACAAGCACCACCAGCATTTACAACAACAACAACAACAACTAAAGTAATAACGAAAATAGCAGCAGCAGCAGCAGCGGCAGCGGCAGCAACAACGTCATCGACGACGCCAGCTATCGAGGCAAAGACAAGCCAAACTCACCTGGCAAGTATAGACCATAAGCCCAGCGGCTGCGAAACGGCACAAAGCAAGCGCAAAAATAAACAAGAAAATGAGAAAGAAGTAACAGAAGAGGAAGCAGTAGCAAAAGCAAAAGCAAAGGCAAAAGCACAGTCAGACAGTGAATATTGTATTCAGACGAATGAAGTACCGAGTACGAATGTGAATGCGATTGCAACGATTACTCCTGCGGCCAAAACTAGTTTCACTAATACTAAAACAACAGGGACGGCAATATCAAGTACAATAACAACAACAAAAACAACAACAACAGCGACGACGACGACGACGCCGACGCCGACAACGACAGCGACAGCAGAAACGCCAACGGCACTTGAACGCCAGTGCGCCCACAGTGACCAAATTCAGCGAGAACAACAAACACAACAACAACAAGAACAGCAATATCATGAAACGGCGAATGTCGCAGCGAATTCAGGCAAAGACGCAGACGAAATCGCAGCAGCAGCATCAACAACAACAGCAACAACAAACGCAGCAGTAAATGCAAAACTATTAGAGCAAATTTGCTGCACTTGTACGACTGCCAACGTCAACGGCAACGGCAGCAGCAGTGGCGGCAGCGGCAGCGGCGGCTACTGCGACTGTGACTGCGATAACATAACAAAGCAAAGAGCGAAAAATGCCGACAGCAAGACTGCAGCCAGCATAGTAGAAAGCTCCAATGAGAAATTTACGATGTCATCGGCAGCAGTTTACGTTGAGACAGTGGCAAAGGCGAAGGTAAAAATTTCGGCTAAAAAAGAACTGACTAAGAGCCAAGTTATAAATAAAAGCTCAATGCCAGCAATTGGCAATAAATCGAGAGTGAAGAGTAAAGGCAGCGAAGATGCAACAACGGTCACAGCAGATCAGCCAGATGAGGTAGTAAATCCCACAGTGCTGGGCTATCTTGAGAGCGAGGAACGTGCTTATGCCACGAGCGATACGTCGGCAGCTTCAAGCACGGCGGACGAGGATGGCCAGAGTGCCTCGGAGGCGGCTCAACGTCAATCACCGAAACAGAAGACGAAGCGGCGTTCAGTGCAGCGCAGCTATAATGTGGCAGCTGTGGCAGAAGATGATGAGCTGCCGGCAGTAATGCCGGAATCCGAATTGGACATGGACAGCGCAACGACCAGTTCGACCAGCTCCAGCTCAGAGTCCGTTGACTCCGATGACACGGGCACTGTTGCCGATCGGCGACCCAAGAAGCGACGCTTTAACAAAGTCTATGTCGTGAATCGTAATGCGGGACCGCGTGTACGTCGTGGCGGCGGCGGCGGTGGTGCGGGTGCCTACGTTGGCGGCTCATCCACTGAGAACGATTCGCTATCATCGTCCGATGCCAATCTAGAGGATAGCTCGGACAATGATACGGACACAGAGCGCACTGATTGCGGCATTGTGCTGAACTACGTTAAATCAATCGATGAGAATGAGCCGAAGCGTGTTGACAGTGACGTCAACGCAGAGGCGGTGGACAGTGACAATGCGATTGACGACGAAAGTGAACGTGCGCTTGAAAAACGTGCGATGAGCAATTCAAGCGAGCGCGAACTACACAATTGCATTGTTGTCGTTGGCGGCATCACGGATGACGATAATGGCGCCGTTGTGCTAAGTGCAGTCCGCCCGCTCAGTGAGGCTGGTGCCAGCAGCGCCACTGGCACAATTAGCAAGAAAGTGGCAAAAACAACGCGTTGCCAAACATCACCGCAATCAAAACAAACAATTAACAATGAGCTTTCGCAGCAATCAGAGCAATTAAATACGCTGCAAGAAGAAGACAACGCAGCCGCTACGGAGCAGACCGAAACAGAGCAGAGCAGTGCGCGACGCGCTTCAGTGATCGTCGACGACGACGCATACAACGCTGCGGCAACGCAAACGCAAAGTATCGAACTTGAAATGGACACACAGGACGCCTGCGAGGAACTTCACAGTATCAGCAATGATGTTAATCGTCTGTTGGCTTTGCACAAGCAAAACTCGGAATTAGAGTTGAAATTACAGCGACTGCGCCGCGGCGTTGCCGAGATTAATGAGGATTATCTGATGCCGACGTCGTGTCAGGATGACAGCGCAGGCGTTACGCTGTCAACTGCTGAAAACGGCAAATTTCAATGCGAAACTGACGTTTCAGCTAGTGAGGGTGCTACGGTGAAGCAGTATGAATGCACTGAAAATAGCAAACATGTTGGAAACGAGCAAATTGCAATAAACAAATTGCAAGCACATGAAAATGCATTTGCAAATAAAGCGCAAACTGGTGAGGAAATATTAGCAACAACAGCAATAAAACCAACAGCGTCAACAACAACAACAGAGACAACAAAAGGCACGACGAGTTATATGGAAATACCAGTCGACGCTAAGGAACGCTTCGCTGAACAAAAACAGCAGGTAACAGAAGGGAAAAAAACCGAAGACGAAGACGTTTCTAGTAGCGTTCAAATAGTTGTCGGCGGTGGCATATGCGATTCCGAGAAACCCACGAGTTCTAATGATGACTTGCAGTGGCAACAACAACACCACCAACAACAACAACAGCGACAACGATGGCAGCGAGAGAAGCCAACACAAATGACGCCAGGTGTAATACAAGACGATGAAGAAAATGTAGAGACAGGGATGGAAGCAAAAAGACAACAACATAATCATAAAGTTAATTATGCTCAAAACGACGACGATAATGACGTTAGCTGCGAAAGAGCATGTGAAGGAAAAACCGGCGATAAAACAGAGCGCACATTTGTGCTTGTGAGCGACAACACTACCTGTCAAGCAAGACAGGTAACTGAAAGCAGTCACAGACACAGCCATAGCAGCGGCGCAGGGACAGAGACGAAACAACAAAGCACAGCTGGACAAACTGAAATAATGGCTAACAACAATATTAATGAAGGGTTAGACGAGGGGGCGTCAAAGGTGTGCAGCGATGCATACGATATAATGAGCGAGCCGCAAACGATTACTGACTACTTTTTGGACTCACTGGAAATGAGCAACGCCAGTAGTTACTCTAACTACTTCCACCAACAACAACTACCACAAAGCCCAATGATAACAAAAACCTCAACGGCAGCACCAACAACAGCAGCAGCAGCAGCAGCAGAGACAACAAAGAGCACCGAAATTGAGCAAGCACATAAAACACTTGAGCAAACTCAGGTAGAAACAACAACAGCAAACAAAATCAGTGAAGCCTTGAAGTTGCTGAGCGAGATCGAGTCGCTCTCACCTTCAGTGGTCTCTCAAAAAACTAAAACTAAACCATTATTGCTACCTGTTGCCGAAGTTAACAAAGTCGATCGCAATGCGCGAGATACAAACACGAAGTTAATGGAGTCGTCGACGTCGGGTGAAACGAATGTGAGTTTGAGTCCGAGTGCGAGTGCGAGTGCGACTGCAAGCATTGGCAAATTGTTTGCCAACAACGTGAGCGGAGAAACAGTTGTGAATGAAATGTTAAACATTGTGGACGTTGGCGATTTATCGCGCGCGGAACAACACGTTGCCGTCATTGACACAACAACGGCTTCCCCTCGTACGTCTCGAACTATGATTGACGTAGAGAGCCGCGGTAATAATAAGCAAAACGGTAACGGTTTTAGTGATGGTGACGACGTGCATGTTTATAAAAGTGTATATGGCAGAAGTGAAGAGAATCATAACAAAAACCTAGTGAACTATAACAACGATTTCGATAAAATATTTGGTAGTTTTGGTGGACAAACCACGAGCGCGAATAGCAAAAATAAAAATGAAGCCACCAAAGGCACACCTGCGGACGGCGCTGCACCCGTCACAGTGCACGCTTCACCCAATTCACTTTCAGCCAAATACCGAAGTCTAGTAATGATTACAAAAGAGAATAACAATGAAAGTGCAACAATAACAACAGCAACAGCAACGAGTGATGGTGTGAGTGCTAACGTCATAAAACTTGATTACGAAATGTCAAATGCAGACAAAAAAACATCAGACTCAAGACAAAGGCCAGAAAGCAGAAAACTTGCCCAGAACATCGACAAAAGCGACGTCAATTGTGAAGAACATGAACGCGAAAGCAGCGTCGATGGTGATGATTCACCAAGTGCGTGTTTAAGCCAAAAAAAATCAGTGAGTGGCCGTGGAGAGCGCTTCAATGTGACGTACGCGAGTGGTTATGGCAGTTTAGAACGCGATGTATATTCGGATGATTCTGCCGCTGACCCCGCTGCCACGGTTGCTCTTGATGATGGGCTTGCCGACGATGATTCTTGGGTTGAAGAGCTTAGTCAACATGGCGATGAAATGGTCGACGACACTACGCCAACCGCATCAGATTCGGATGGTACTGACGGTGATACTGTTTTGGCTAATGGCATGTTCATCGATCGAGAGGAGGAATTGCGTGGCTATCATCGTTCGGCAATTGATTTCACTTTGCATACAATTGTTGAAGAGAGCTGCGAGGAGAGCGAAGTCGCTTCTTCACGTGCTGATAATGAGGAGTTCGACGATTGTGAGGATGGTGAACGCAGACGTCAACGCACACTGCAGCATCATCATCGCTTGTCGGCCTCCGAGCTGGAAAAGTATTTCTTCTTTGGCTTGGGTGATGGTAAAGTGATGAGCTCGATTGACACGCGTGGCGACGATACAGCCTCAGAAGTGAGCAGCGAATGTTCAGAGGGTTTGGACTCGCTCGGGCCCGAGGACGAGGCGACGCTAGACGCGGGCAACAGTGCTGCTGATCTGGCTTCATCGCGCCTGGAGAAATATTTCCTGTCCGGTTTCATGGGCTTTAATGCGGTCGAAAAGAATGAGTCGGATGAGAGCGGTAGCGTGGGCAGTGACAGCGAAGGTCGTCCCAGTCCAAGTCAACGCCGGAAGCGTTTGGTGCGTGCACGTGGCACTCCACGTTCGCACAACTCTTCACTTGATAATTTACTCGTAGACACGCAGGGGGCTAACGATTCGCTCGAGAGCACGGTACTAGCTGGTGATAAGTTGGATTCGTCAGAGTCCGAGGCATGCGACGATACAGTTATACACGTGGTCAGTGCAGGTGAACGTGCTTCAGATGGTTCTTCTTCGGATACGATAAAGCGCAAGAAACAGATGCGTAAACGACATGATTCATTGGACGAGAAGAAATTGTATGATGCCGCAGACGACGTTGCTAAGTTGGCGACAGCGTCTGCCAATTCGGCCGAATGTCGGACGCCGACGCCTGGCTCTATGAGCAGCGCTCAGGCGAAACGGCAACAGCATCATAGTCGCGATAGTGGATTCGTCGGTAGCAACGATGATCTGCTGAAAACGCCAGAGTCCGAGCAGAGCAACGGCAACATCGGTGCCACCAGTTTGTTCCTACCGACGCGAAACAAGTCACCAACCGCGTTGGAACAGATAAGCGAAGACAAGGAAGTCACCGCATTATCACAAGCCACCGGTGGCATTACTTTGGCCATACCGGAGTTGCGTTTGTCAAAAGCTGACGAGTTGCCCACCAGCTCAATGTCAGGCGAGTCTGCCACTAGACGACCGAGCCTGCCACCCGCTACGAATGCTTCGAACTTGGTGCGAAAAGATAGTTTTAACAACTGGAGTTCCGATGAGGAAACCAACCTAATGATGTCGAAAATGCGTCAATTCTTCAAAACACTGATTGTGGCAACAGCGAATGCGCAACAGAACTACGGTTCAAATGCAAGTAACTCCAGCAAATCCACGACACCCAATCAGACCACGCCAATATCGATGCGACGCATGAAGTCGACGCGGCCCGCGCAGTTGGCCTACTTCGAAAACGAACTGACGCGGTTAATGAAAACGGTGCCGGGCATCAACGACGAGCAGGTGCGCGAAATTGTAGAGTACCTGAGCAGCGAGGACACCTGGTCCGACTCGTACGATTCCTCCGACTACACCAGCTCCGATTTAGAGGGCAGCAATCGACACAAGGGCGAACTCAAGGCGCAAATATCGGAAAGCTGTCAGCAAATAATCAACAAGTTTGACATTGACGTGGAGGGTGATCGAGGCGACGGCGGCCTGCTGGATGAAACGCATGGCTTGAACCCCGACACCGCCCTAGTCTACCAGAAGTTGGTCGCATCGTTCACCAAAATCGCTGTGGGAAATGCAAACAACGCAGTGCCAAGCGAACGTGTTGAAACGACAAGAGTCACACAGAATGAAGCCAGCACCAGTGCGAGTGCGAGTGCGAGTGCAGGTGCCGTTACCGTTGCCGTTGCCAGCACAAGCGCCACTAGTGCCACTGCCAGCGTAAGCGGAAATCGCATACAAAAAACAGTCGAAGAGGATCAAATATCAAACGGAAGTACGAACAGTACAGAACGCTCGCCGCAGCTGTTTGCCAAAGTGATGCAACATATTGGTGCACGACTCGTCGCGCTTATGCACGAAGTCAGCAGCGGCAATGATACGCACGGCACTAACTCGCCGACGCAGACACATCGACACCATCATCATCACAAGCGCTTGCAGGCTAAGATATCGGCCACAACGACCGAAGACGAGGAAGAGGAGGATCGCCAGCAAGAACAGGATCTAGCAAAGCGCAGCCAACAGCTGTTGCATCCGGCAAGCGCGGCACACCAGTACATACAGCAGCATGCCTACTATCATCAGCAACAGCAAATGAAGCTACGTCGACAGCAGGAGGACGACGCCAGCAGTTTGGCACGCAGCAAATCACATGATCTCCTACTCGACTCATCGAGTGTCACCGCCAGCGTTGGCAATGCCAACAACGCCACCTATGTGGGCGTCGGCGGCAACACGAATCAGACGCAACGTCCACACCATCATCAGTCGAGCAGCGGTGTCAGCGATACCGCTGGCGAGGAATGCGGCGTTGCCAGTGATTATGAGCGCTTCTCGTGGCGCGGCAGTTTTGAATCGGCATTACTGGCTAATGGCGACTCCAGAACGAAACTCAGTCAGCTCGATCGCGACAACTCGTCGTCTGCGTCCGCTTTGGCCGTTGCAAAGCGTCGTTCGGCAGGTGATCTGTTGTTCAACCACAAAAGTCTGAGCCGCGAGCAATTGGATCGCGTACGCTCATGCGGCAGCATCGGTGGCGGTGACGAGCACCATCACCAGTTGGAGGCGTCACCGGCCAAACCGTGGCTGTCATCCTGCGACTCATCAAAGGATGTACGCCGTTCCAGTGTGCCCGATGCTATCTATGAGTCCGATGATTCATCGGACGAAGATGCCGCTGCATTTGGCGGCACACGTTCAACGCTGCCACGCAGCTTGGTCGGTGTCACGCAAGTAGCAAGTACAAATTCACTGCCACGCCTGCCCACGACTAGCGCGGGTGCGGCCGCCGCAGGTGGTGGCAATGCAACCGCAATGCTTACCTCCACACCCATAACTAAGTCGCAAAGTGCCCTTCACTACACGCCCACGAACACGAGCACGGGCAGCGCGAAAAGCGCGCGTTACCGCTCGCCAGGTCTGGCGGCCCGTGCGGCTTCCAGCGCAAAGAAGACGGGCGCCACTTTGGGGTTGCAACAGTTCTTATACTCGAAACGCGATGCACGAAAACGTTTGAATATGTCAGCGGGTGAGTTTTTTTTTTTTCTTTTTTATTTTTTGCTTTATTTTAATTATTTTGGGCGACTAAAAGTGCGACTCTCCTTGTTTCGCATTTGCATACTCTGCACTTGAAGACGGCTCACTGCGCTTTGTCATTAGCTTGGTGGCAAAGGCGTATCTTTGAAGACTAAATTGTATCTACTCTTGTATAAAAAGTTGTTCATATTGTCAGTGCTATGTGAAGAGCATTCAAATTTCGACACAACTGAAATGTATCTTTTTTTTTGTATTTTTTTCTTTTTTCTTGGTTAAGTTGTCCATTTTGTTTTGTTTTATCGTTTATTTGATTTTTCAACGAACCCAACCCAAAAATGTATGCCTTAAAAACAAAAAAAAAAACTCAAGGCACGTGTAGTCGAATTCAAACCAAATCCAACTGAATTTATGAAATACTCTCAAAGAGTTTAAGTCAACTGTAAAATGTATATTGGCCAAATATTTTCACTTGGTTAGCAAAGTAAAACGTTTTCTTAGTCGACAGAAATGCCAACCGTGAACTTGGAATGCGAAGAACGTGTTACAAACAGCACTCGCCTATCAACGCACACAACCCTCACACCTATCCCCACCTGCTACGCTATAAACTTTTACGCAGTTTCACGCTTAAGCCATTCATACGACGCTCAGTTACCGTCATTGCTGATGATGTTGATGATGCTGTTGGCGGTGGCGGCGGCGGTAGAGCATTGGTCAGCAATTCGTTAGCTATTTTAACCAAAAGTAAACTCAATCAAGGTCAATTAACTGTATCCATATTAAGCCTTTGCCATGCCGGCGCCACTGCCCCCGCCCCAACGCAAACTTCGAGTGGCTATCGATGCGCTATGAGAGCGCCGAGTCGAGTCGAGTCGAGCTGAGCCGATTGAAGTTTGAAAACAGTTTGTTGCGACTTTTGTTTGCCGGCGGGGGCGTTCAGTGGTCCATGGTGGGCGCGGTGCGGTGCGGGATGGTTGGTTTTGGGTGTGGGTGAAGCTGTCGTTCTTTGAACTCAATTGTATTTGCCCAGCTTTTTTGTGGTTTTTTTATATTTCAACTTCGCTGCGGTAATTTGCGAAAATAAAAGTGGAATTATTGAAAAGTCGAAAAGCGGCATTGATTGCGAAACTTTTGACTTTGATGAAGTGTTTATTTGTGTATTTCCTGTATTTATTTACCAGCTATTAAGCTATTCTTTGATTGAAGTTTGTGTGTGTTAGTGTGCGCGTATCTGATTATGTACGAATTGGTAAGCGACGGTTTAGCGTGTTTTACGTTATGCCAAACTATATGTTTACAACACGCAATTGTTGTTGTTGTTGTTATTGGCAATTATTGTTTTTTATTTGGTTTGTAGATTTACAATTGTCGGAAATTGTTTACATTTCCTGCATATGAAATTATTGTTTTGTAGTTTCGCCACTTTCGGACACCCATTAAAGCGGCTATCATGGCACCCTGTTTCAGTGACAGTGTCATCACACCGCGTAGCTGCTGTGTATTGTGCAGTAGTGTGTGTGTGTGTGTGTGTGTGTGCGTGTGTCATTTCATGAGTACATCGGTTCGAAGTATGTCTAATTAAATTAACCTTTTGGCCTCGCTGTCGTTTCATAGAAGCGTGCCATACTGCTTGTTCACTCGTCTGTCTCACTCTAACCAACGCGTTACTGATCGACATTTGAGTATATATTTTTGTTCTTAATATTAATTGTATTTTCATTGACGGCGCAGCCAGCCAGCCTCCCTTTTGCCACAGCAAAGCGGCAAGTTCAATATTTAAATTAATAAACTTAGATTTCGCTGGCGCTGGCGCTGCTTTCTGCTTCGCTTGTGGCACGCAGCTCAGTCGCTCGCCGCATTCAACATCGTCCGTTTCGAGTTGTTTCGAAAAGCGCTGAGAAAATCTCATGCAAAATAAGAAATTATTGTAAATTCATGCCGTGTGCTTTGTGCTGAGTGCTGTGCAGTGAAAGTGTTTATTCGAGTACGGCTACTCGTTGACCCACCGCCCGCCGCCATCAACAAGCGTTTAATTCGGCGCATACTTTTGTTTGTTTCTGGTTTGAATTCGGCTGGGCGGAAGCGAAACGCGCCAAACCAGCAAACAGAAACAAACAAAATATATTCGCATTATGAATATTATCTCAACTGAAGCGAACATGTTTTAATCGTTTACTCGTTTTGCTCACTCAGCGCCGGCATTTGTCAACAGTTCGTGACTCTTGGCCTCGACTTATAACTTCACTAGCTGATTTGCCAATCAGCGCAACTCTTATGCAGTCCGTCTTTTTTGTTGTTGCTTATTTTTTGTAGAAAATATTGCACGTTTGCGAAACCAGAACCCATAAACTCCAACATACTTGTGTGGGCTGTGGGCTAATCTATTATATTGTGTGTGGGAATTTCACTTCCACAAACAAGTCGTTGACTCAAACATGTGCAGCGCTTCTTTATCAGTGAGCAAACAGTTAAAGTCACAGGGGTGAAATAACTTAAACTATTGTTGTTGTTGCTTAAGTGCAAAACGCTCATGAAAAATACACTTTTGCTTCCTATTTTATTAACAAAAAAAAAGTGTAGAAAAATTGAAGTATTTGTTAGGAAAATATTTACGATTCTTGCGTAATAGAAATCAATAACACTTTTATGAAAGTTGCTTTTATACAAACTTCAGTTTAGTTTGCCTTTGTTGCAGGTTACAAGCTTTTGCTTTCAAATTTTCTTATTTCTATGGAAAATGTTATAATTTTTATGCTTATCATGGCAAATAACGCCGCCGATCAATAAATTTTATTAAACCCTTTAATCGATTTCTTATCACATATTTGTTTTTTGTTGGAAATCATAAAATATGAAACCAAATGCGAAAAATGCTACGCATGAATCACGCTTTCTAAAGTGGGCGTTTTCGAAAACGCCATAATTGCACCGAAATCGCCAACTTTATTCAATACACAGCAAATCGCTTGAATTGTCTTCACTTGACTCGTCTCGTCTCCTCTTGTCTGTCAGCCATGCCATTGTGTTGAAATAGCAAAAGAGACGGTGACAAAAACAACAAATACAACAAAATAATGCTCAACTCACTTTCGAAAACTGCCAATTAAATGTGTAATTGAAATAATGAAAAAAGTGACGCGTTTAATTAATCAGAAGACAAAGAAATCACAAGATGGCCAGTACGATCCGTTTGCCACTGTAGGTGAAGCGGCGGCGGCGGCGGCAACGCGACGCAAAGGCCTCAAGTCGCAAGCGCAAATCGCACGGGTGCACAACTATGGCAAGCTTGGACAACCAGCCACAACAACAACAACAACAACAGCAGCAGCCGCAGCGACACCAAAGGCGCCAAACGGCGATGGCATTATACAATACGCCGCGTTGCAACACACGCGGCACAGCGGCAGCAACTGCAGCGAACCAAGTTTGCTGAAGGAGCAGCAGCGACGCAAGCGCTTGCGCAAATGGCAGCGGTATTTGGGGCGCAATTGGGCGTGGTGCGCCACCAGTTGTTGGCGCATGCGTAGACAGAAACGTCCGCGCGACTACGCCAACTATTGGCAGGCCAATGCGGCCGCAAAGAAGTCGACGCGCCTGCCACGTTGGCCGGCGCTGTGGTGCTGCCGCAAGCAGAGCAGCTATCAGTACGACTCTGAGGAGGATGACGACATCGATGCCAAATTCGCCGCCTACATTGTCGAGATGAAGCAACGCGATACTGCAACGGCGGGGAACGCGAACGCGGTCAGCATGACGCCATCGCCGGCCGCGGCCACCAAACCAAGTATGCCCAACACCAACACCAACAACAACAACAACACTGCACTAGAAACAGACTTAAATGTAGACTTAGTTGAGGCGACTGCGACCAGTTCGATCGAAGCGCTCATACCAAAGACCAACAAGCAGTCGCCCCTTGATTTGTGCCATCTCAGTGAGTTGCCCAGTAACGTCAATCCACGTTGGTCGTATGCCTCGAGCACGTCTTCGGCGTTGTTCCACTGTCCGACGCGTCGACGCCGGCAGAGCGAGTCGCGCGCGCAGCGTCGTGCCTGGACATGGGATGACAGTTTGCGTTCGAACTCGGATCGTTTTCTAGAAACGCTCGAGGAGGACTTGAGCAACGCCAGCGGTGGCAATGCGCAGCGCAGGCCGCCTCTGCATGTCGCCTTCGAGCTTGACATACGTGGTAGGCCGCAACCTCTCGCACCCATGTCTGCCTGTCTGACTGCCTGCATGTGCGCACCCTTCGGCGCTAAGCTAAGCTAACGTTTAAGTCGGCGTTTGACCATGTCTAAGTTTTAAACACGAATCTCAATCCGGCCACGCAATAATACACATGTGCCATTGTGGCCAACATAATCGCTTCGCGCTTTCATAAAAGAAAACAAAACAGAAAAAGCCAAACGACTTAATTGGTTGGAAACTATTTCAGCAACGAGTGTAGTCGTAGTCTAAGATTTCTGTAAATGTATCGAATGAGTAGTCATTAAATATAATTAAATGCATGAGCTCGCATTGTGATTGGCATCATTTATTAAACATTTGTTTTTCTCTTTACGATTTTGTACGCTTTCAGAAGAGGCAAGAGTCGCGGCCGATGAGCTCAGTCGTTCGCCCGTGATTGGCAACCGCAACGATCCCGCCGCCAGTCCGATACAATCGCGCGGTTCCGGCGCCAGCGAATCATGGCCGGCACAGTCGGACGAGGACATCGATCGCTTGGTCGCCATGCATCAGAATCGCAGCAGCTTGAGTTCCTTAGGCGTAAGTTTGCACAATACAGACAATTCTAGCACGGTGAAAAGAAACCCGCCTCGATTTTCCAACACACAGGTACGCTCCGAGTCCATGGCCAGCGTGTACTCTGGCGCAGGCGAGGGTCGCTATGGCACGGTGGTGGTCAAGGGCCAAGTTGAGTTTGCCATGCAGTACAACTATAAGCTCGGCGCCTTGGAGATACATGTTGTGCGTTGTAAAGATCTGGCCGCCGTTGATACCAAACGCAATCGCAGCGATCCCTACGTGAAGGTAAGTTCTACAAATATAACACTTGATGGCACATGTACTAATTATATTTCATTGCAGGTTTATTTGCTGCCAGACAAGACCAAGGCCGGCAAACGCAAGACCAAAGTCAAGAAGCACACGCTCAATCCGATATTCGATGAGACGATGCGCTTCCAGACGCCCATTTCGAGCTTGGAGTCGCGCACGCTTTGGCTGACCGTCTGGCACTCGGACATGTTCGGCCGCAATGACTTCCTCGGCGAAGTGAGCGTCAATCTGCAGGGCAGAGTCTTCGATAATCCCCAATCGCAGTGGTATCTCTTGCAAGAGCGCGTAAGTACAACAAGTCCTAGTCTCCTCTCTAAGTATTTTACTAATATTGTTGCCTACGCTACAGAGCGAACCATTCGACGAGATTGCCACCTATCGCGGCGACATTGTGGTCGGCCTGAAATTCGTGCCGCCTGAGAATGTCCGTTCAGCGGCATTCTCACGCGGCTCCACCGCCACGGGCAGCAGCTCGAATTTGCGCAAATTCGGTGGCAGCATCAAATCGGTGACCTCGAAATCGGATCGTTCCGCGCGTGGTGGCCAACTGCACGTGTTGGTCAAGGAGGCTAAACATTTGAGTCCCATCAAGACCAACGGCACATGTGATGCCTTCTGTAAGAGGTAAGTTTCTCTTACAGCCAACACTTTTTTATATATTTAATTAACCTCTCAATTGCTCTCAGTTACTTGTTGCCGGATCGCACACGTAGCTCTAAACAGAAGACGCCCGTTGTAAAACGTTCATTGAATCCCACTTGGAATTATACATTTGTCTATGAAGATGTCTCATTGGAGGACTTGTCTGAGCGCGCTTTAGAATTGACTGTCTGGGATCACGATCGTTTGGCGAGCAATGAATTCGTGGGCGGCATACGCTTCTCAGTAGGCACAGGTGAGTGCTTTGCTACCATGCCTTGGTGTAGGCTAAATAAATGACTTGTTATTTCACATTGCTAGGCAAAAGTTACGGACGCCAGGTGGAATGGATGGATGCCACCGGCAAGGAACTCTCACTCTGGCAGAATATGCTGGATCGTCCCAACTTCTGGGTCGAGGGCAGTCTCGTTTTAAGATCGACATTGGACGGTATACGCGCCATGCCATAAATCCCACTTCTATTAGTACGTTAAAGCTCTGAGAGAGCGTACGTGTCAGCGCACACAACAGGCGGCTAGCGTCTGCACCCGTCTGTCTGCCACTGATCGGTGACGCTCAAGTGGACGGACAATGTGTGAAGCGATTTGTATAGCAAATTTACAAAACTAATTTATTGTATTGTATTATCGTCGAACGGCAGCAAAACAAATACAAATACGTCGTATGTCTTTAAGTCCTGTGTTAATCGATGACAATTTGTGAAAAGCATTATTAGACTTTTAAGTGAAAGAAAACAAAACAAAAACAAAATATTATCACAGCAAATTAGCGAAAAAAAACAAAAACAAAAACAAAAACAAAAAAGTTGTGTTGCGTTACGAGTTACAATTGTATTACATAACAAATTATTATTGCACTCTCTCAATTAAGCGTGTTTGAATATTAACAGTTATAATTACAATTACGATAACGATAACGATTATGATTACGATTACGATTACGGTAAAACACAGTACCGTTAGTAGAAAGTTAGTAAATATTTACGCGAAATTTTTGAACAAACAAAATTTAAAAAAAAAAAACAGTAATGAAAACAAAAACAAATGTTGAACGATTGCGCGAATTAGAACGATTTTTAATACTCGAATAATAATGTTAGTAAACGAAAAGAAGATTATCAATTTTGGAACAAAGTTAAGCAAAGTAAAGCAAGCAAGTTGTTGCTTATAAATGTTGGCAAAACACTTCCCAGAAAAACAATAATTAAAAATGTTAATGCTTTGTTGCATCTTCAAACAGAAATTGTCAATAAAATACGAAACTTAAACAATTGCATGAAATCGAAAGTTGATTTTGTGAATTCAAATAATGTTTGAAAAAAAAAATATTTAAAAAAATTGCAATTTGCATAATTTATGCATTAAAAGAAGAAAAAAAAAATGAATTATTAATTTCTCTTTTTTTTTTTTTGTTTATACACAACTACCAGGCATAATTATATATACATAAAAGTAGCTTAAGACTCGCTCGTTAAGATTAAAACAACTAAAATAATCGCATAAAATAATAATAATAAAAAAAAGTATTTTCTTACTTAAATTTTTATTTCTTGTTTTATTTAATTAACGCTTTTTCTTTTAGTATTCAATTGACTTTTACTTATAACAGTTTTCGGTTTGGTTTGCACTCGAATCAGCTTGTTTTGCATATACTTCAGTGTTCTTACGTCACTTAGTCCCTACTTTAGGCATTTAGATATAGACATAGTATACTTGCTAAACAAGTGCATATCAAACTGTAAATGCATGTGCAAAAAAGTGCAAATATTAAAGCTTGTTACTTGAAAATACATACTTATACTTATACAACTTAATTAACTAAGTATCTAAGCCCACCATAAGCTCATACGAAACGAAATGATCAAGCCAAACAATCGACTCTTTCGATGTGTACTTTATCATTGTTGAATTTTTCTAAGATTTCTCCTCATAATGCAAAACAAAAAACAAAACAAAAACAAACAAAGATAAACAAAAACTTAAATAAAATTATATGAAAACAAAAAATGTTGTAAAATACAAACGAATCTTATGAACGCTTTTGGTGTAAGTTTATCAAAGACGATGATAAAAATTTATAAAATGTTTTTTTACATAAAATGAAAAAAAAAAAAGATGTTGAAAAAGGATATTGCTGAATCACTCGTTGCCTAAATACCGCTTGTCTTTTATACTCGATGTTTTCGATTCAAGAACAAAATTTTGTCAAATGATTATGACACATTCATAGGAAGCAAATACAATAAAGCGCAAATATTGCAAATAGAGAAGGTATTTAGTGAAAAAAAAAAACAAATATAATACACTTGCATAGGCACTCACACACACACACACACACACTAACATACATAATCACATGTTTACATACATTAAGATACAAGATACTTAGTTACAAGCCAAGATAAATATTTGGCATAGTTTTAAGTCAAAATACAAAGCAGCAAAAGCAACAAAGAAAAATTGCTTATAATAAAAAAATGTTTAGTTTTTTGTGACTTTTTTTGTAGGCATTTATTGCATGAAACAAAAATGTGACAAAGCGATTCGAACTCAAAGATTTCGAAACACTTCTTTGCTCTTTACAAACACACGGCTGCACATACATATACATATACATATTTTTCTATACTTTTGTATACAGAGGATTGAGCAAAATAAAAAAAAAAAACAAATCAAATAATAATAATAAATAAGTTGAAGCCAATTACCTTTGATCCCATAAAAAAAAAAAAGAAGAAAAACACAGTATTAAAAACCAACCTCGAACTTTTCACTGATATGGTGCTATACTTACTGTAGACGCGAGTCGGACACGCCCAAATATTGTACGTCGCCCACTCGCCCTCGTCTTGTAACTCTTTACACCTTTTGTTGTGCTCGTATTTGTAATATGAGTTTCGAATTTCGAAATTCGACTCTTGAACTCTTGTACTAAGGACAGCTAATGTTGATTATATACATTTGTAGTTTTAAGCAGCAAAAAACAAAAACAAAAAAACGTAGTGAAAATGTTGATTTAGCTGAGTAGCAAAAAAAAAAATAAAAACAAAAAAATTATATTAAAAAAATAAAAAAACCTCTCAAACGATGAAAAACCCACGGCCATGCGTTTTCCTTGTGCGCCGTTTGGGAAAGTATTTTATACAGCCCGAGTCGCATAAACACATACAAATATATATACATAATTATATATGACATATATAAAGATTTGCGTTACGTTATTGAGCAATTTTCACAAGTAAAAAAAAAAGTAAAAACAAATACAAATAATAAAAATGAAAATAAAAAATTTAATCTTTAAGCATTTATTTAGACTAAGTGAATGAACAAAATATCGTCTCTATGATATGATTTTCTTTGTGGTTCTTATGGTTAATACATGTTTCGGCAACATGTTGAACAAACAACAAATCTTTAACTTTATCTGCAACATATACTGAAGCAACAAACAAACAAACAAGCAAACATTCATACATGCATATTTACACATACATATAAATGAAACTATTATAGAACCTGTCGTTTCAAATGTTCAAACTTTTATTAAAGCTCTGAAAAATCCTCTCAGTGTAATTTTTAAGACTCTCTTATCACAAATATGTATAAAACATATGATAAAACTTAAAAGAAAAAAAACTAAATGTTACAATTGCGATTGAAGTTATTTGAACGAGTCGAGTAATGTTTATAGACACATGCGGCTTGATTCGATTAGCATTTAAGTCTAACTAAGAACATTTTGCATTTTGCAATCGCACACACAACAAAAAATAATAAACAAAACCGAAAAAAAACAAAATTATAAAAACAAATTATAAACCGTTAGAAAGCAATCTAGACTTCAAAAGCTGATTTTGATTTTCGAAGTAACGCCGCATTTCCGGTGTGCAAGATGGCGCAAACGGAAGTGTGGCATTGCAAGCGATTTGAAATGAAATGAAATGAAACGAAATGGAACGTAAAGGAATGCATGAAATGAAATTATGTAAATGTCGGTGATCTATGCTGTAAACAATTGTGAAGATATCAATCAAATAAAGCAAAATTTCTCTACTGATTACTTTCGAAACTCAAATTAAAATGTATTTCTTATTTGCCTCTCTCTCTCTCTAACTCACACGCGCTTTTAATAGGTTAAATTTATCATTCTAGATTTGTGCGCTTTTCGCAGCAGCCTTGTCAGCCTCTAATAAAGATTCTATTTGTTGTTTGGTCTCCAGTTCCACGTCGGACTCGTCACGCTCACGTTTGCCCTGCAAACAGGGAAAGTCGAACATGCGCTCACCGACGCCAAACGTCTCACCTTCCTCGACGGTCTTTGGCAGATTTCTGTATGAAAGAAGTGCGTTTAATATTGTCAGCGATTTTGTACAGCTTTTGCATACCTATTGAGCGTCTCCGGCAGCAGCAGGCAAACATAAGAGCCCATGAAGAATAATGCGCCCAGAATAATTGGCGGCGCAGCCTTCATATAATTGCCCAACAACAAGACATACGACGAGAGAAATGAGGCAGCAAAGCCCACCACATGCACCGCTGCCACGCCGCGGCCACGCACGCTCGTCGGTATTAGTTCGACCGCATAGAGCGAGCCCGAGTTATACGAAATGCCAACACCGAAGCGTGCCGCCATTGCGAGACAGACGAGCGCCAAGTTGCGGTGGCCGCTCTTCTGATAGGCAATGATCAGACCCGAGGTAATTGTAAAGATGCCAGCGAAGAACATCGAACCGGAGGCCATCGCCTTGCGACCGATGCGATCCTGCAGCAATATAGCGAGTATGCTTGATGGGATCACCATGAGACCGTTCAGCGAGAGCATCATAATGGGCGATATGCCCATGCCGTCCACATTGCGGGCGACAGCATCGTAGCAGAGCGATATTACAACACTGCGAGCGTAGAAAGAAAATGGCTGGTAATAATTCTGTTGCCTTGCCTGCTGATAACTTACGATTTGAAGAAGAGTATCATGGTTATTTTGCGCATGCGTGGCGTTTTCAACATGTCGCTCAACTTGGCCGTTTGCTTGCCTTTGGTGCGCTGACGCGCCTGACTCTGCGCCTGGCAGTGTGCCCGAAATTTCTGAAAATCACTTTCGGGCACATCGCGTCCATTGAACTTGGCGACGCGCTTAAGCCGCTGAATGGCGCCGTCGATCTTGTCGCGTGTGATGAGCCATTGCGCGCTCTCCTGCATGGCAAAGTAGAAGAATACGACCAGCAAGACGGGCAGTGAAGTGTACGCGAGAAAGCGCTGCCAGTCGCCAGCCAGCACTGCGAGCCAGGGCGTGCCCACTAGCGCAAGGCTGTAGAAGATGCACGAACATATGTTTATGGAGAAAGAGCGTTTCGTTGGGGTCACGTACTCCAATACTGATTGTAGGAACTTTTAAACAAATTGCGCTTGATAGCTGGTGGCATGTAAACTTACCAATTATCTGCATCAGATAATAGTTACTGTCGGCTGCTAGGCCAGAGAGGAAACGACACGCCGAGAAATCGAGCACATCCTTTGCGAATATTGTCGCGAAATCACCAAGGCAGGCGCACATATTGCAGGCGATCAATGAGGGCAGACGGCCGATACGGTCGGACAGCATGCCGAAGACAAGCGAGCCCACGAGTGAGCCAATGAAGAAAAACGACTGACCAACACGTGCCTTGTACGCCTTCTGGCAGACCCAATTCAACTGTAAGCATAAACAGCACATAAGCGATCATTCCTCTCGACTCTCGTCCCAAGCTAACCAAGTTACCAAACCCTTCTGGCAGGTCATAATAATAAATCTTATTATTTTAAGGAACAGAAAAAGCACTGCTTTCGTATTAATTTAGTTAAAACCGATTTCCAGGTAACTTTTGTTAGACACACTTTCGCTGAAAACCCACTCGTGTGATTTGAACGCTGATTGTGTGAATTTTAAATCTTTCCAAGTTACTACAATAATCAAAAGAACTCCCCTTCGATTCTGAGTAATTATTGTTTTTAAACAATATCAGTGATAAGCGGCCTGACTATAAAAAGCACGCTTGCTGGACACAAGCTATCAAAGTCGAAGAATACTTCAAGCTAGAAACATGAAAGAGTTCGTTGTGATTTGCTTGGCCGTTGCCACTGCCGCCTTGGGCACTGCTGCTGAACCGATATGGGAAGCCAACATCGATGGTCGCATTATCAACGGTATTTCGGCCACGGACAAACAATATGCCTACCAGGTGGCAATCAATACTTACAGCGATACAGAAAACTGGTGGTGCGGCGGTTCGATTATTAACAAAACATGGGTTATGACCTCCGGCGATTGTATTCATGGGTAAGTGAAGCTCGATCGTAATCGGTCTATTCACTAACTCACTATTCAAATCTTATTGCAGCGCGCAGAATATAACCATCTACTATGGCAGTAACACATTTGCGGATTGGACACTCCGCACTGTGATCATACCGACCTACGCGGGCGTGTTTGTGCATCCGCAGTTCAATGCCGACACGCTCATGCACAACATTGGCCTTATCCGCACATCAATGACGCCCTTTACCAGCGCGAAAGTCGAACTGCCAGCCACGGAGGACGCCAGTTATGTTGGCGAGACGGCTGTTTTTACCGGTTGGGGCGCTACCGATGAAGGCAATGGAACGCACTCAGACACACTGAAGTATGCCAAATATGAGGTGCTGCCCATGGAGAGTTGCCAGAGCGCTTACGGCGCCAATGCTGCCAATGCGAACGTTATTTGTGCAGCAACGCCGAGTAAGACGGGACCCTGCGTGGGCGACAGCGGCAGTCCATGGATACTGGAGGACGCTGGTCGTCGGGTGCAGATCGGCATTATGTCCTTCTGGCGCTTCCAGGACTGCAGGCTGAGCAAAATAGCCGGTCTGACACGCGTTAGCAGCTACTTGAACTGGATACATGACACAACCTCAAAGTTCAAATAGATATTTTACATAAAAGAGACGACTAAGCGTTGTGAACTGCTTCGAACTGAAAAATCACTTCTTTCAGCGTTCGGTTAGGTTTATGTCCTCTTTTAATAAGTCAATGTAAAATGTTTAAACAAAATATAACTAATGATTTCTATGCAATTTTATGTTCAACTTTATCGCTGCCCAACTCAACTAAACGCAAATTTATATATTGTATGGAAAATATGTATGAAAATTCAGGTTTACCATAAACTAGTGTGAAAAATCATAGCATACTTTCGGCGGCCATAATCAGTAGTCCACATTGAGTGTCTGTGCAAATAAATGTACCTCTGTATTCATGCTTTTATAGCCATAATCATAGTCGTAAATCCAACGCTCGCAGCGCTGCTCGCTCGCGGTCCAAGCGCCGGCAACATCGTCGACGCCGGTTTTATTCAAACGCGTGCACGATGGCTCCGAAAAGTTTGAATAGATCGCGGCAATCTCTTCATATGGCTTGTCCGCTATTTGCTCGTGGTAACACCAGTGATCGGGCAGAAAACTTATCACAGTCTGGCTGAAGTAGTGGATACCAGTGATTATATTGATAAAGCCGAAGAGCAACAATAACATGAACTGATAACGATTAAAATCGCCACATTTAATGAGCATTTGTTCGAAATCCATGCTCTCGCTGCTGATTCAACTAATAAATATTTATATATGTACATATATGTTTGGCACAACGTGTTTCTAATGAAATGTCACAGTTCTTTAAACACACACACACAATTTGTTTTTATTATTTTTTATTTATTTGTTTGACGCGACACTTTGTCGTCACTAAACAAGCGTCCGCCGACCGACGCTTTTGCCGCTTTCGCTCATAAACTTTCTTTTCTGCAATTGCTGTAAGCAATTTACATTTAATGCACACAAGTAAACGGCGGGGGGGAAAAACAAAAACAAAAATTAACGAAAAGCAAACAGAAAAAAAAGATTAGAAACTCGAAAAATTCACAGCGCGCTCATTATAATCCAAAAAATAACACGCGTCTGTTGCTATCAACGGCCAACAACTGTTTAATGAACAAGGCAGAAAACTCAGTCGCGATACAAACGCTGCGCGCAGACATAAGACAAAATTTGTGAATATGATTTCATATGTCGCGGGCATAAAAGACGCTAATAGCGCACAACAACAACAACAAACCGCAAAAATACAAATAAATGTGTTGCTATCAACACAGCGACGACGTTATCAGAGTGTTTGCGCTGATTCCGCATTGCTTTGCTCTGGTCTGCGCTGCGCTGCTGAGTGCGTTCCAAATGATTTGATAAGCTGTCAATATAAGAAGTAAAGGGTGACGTAGTCAAAGCTCACGCTCGTTTAGTTTAATCATTTTGCTTTATTATAGTTTTTTTTTTATTTTTATTTTTTTTTTATTTTGCTTTATTCTCACAATAATGTCTTCTTTTAATATATATATGTAATCGTTAGAGTAGACCTAATTAAATTGATTTGTTGTACAATTATAATTTATATTTTATAAATGTAGTAAACGTAGAATATATGCAGTAACATCATCATCATAATCATATACATAATAATAATCTAGATACAATATTTCTCTTTTGTTTTTATCTTTTATTTTTATATTTTTGTTTAATAATATATGTATATATACAAACATATGTATGTGTGTGGTTGTGTGTGTGTTTTTTCAACACAAAATTACCATATAAATTGGACAAACTTGTATGATTTCTGCTTCTTCTTTCGATTACTCAACTATAATTAAGTCTAAAGAAAAACTCACAGTTTCAACTTATGCACTAAAAAAGACCAAAATCATTTTACTTCTTAATTAAGATAATCTTTATACTCATTTTTTATCTTCTTTGTTTTAGTTTTTGTTTTTTTTCTTTGTTTTAAATTAGACAAACATAATTTAAATAATAACATGTGCAATGTGTGTTTTTGTTTCACACACAAACACATAAAACAATAATTGAACCATTTTGTTGTTTCTGTTCTGTTTTTTTAATTTAAAAGACAATTATTTAAGTGCCTACAAAATTTTTGTTGTATTAATTTTTTGTTATTGTTTTGCGTTCATTTTATGAATCAATTGTTTTCGTCGTCATGTCACATCGACGATTTCGCGCTTTATTGCTCTACTAAAGACTAGTTTAATTAATTCTTCTTTGCTACAAATAACATTTACTGTTTTTTATTTATTTTTATTTTTTTCAGCTACGATTTTTTTTTTTCTCTTTAACTGTTTATTGCTCGTACAACTTGTTAACCTTGAAAAATGCTGTTGTGCCTTGAACGAAGGAAAATCTTGCTTTGAAAGCTTACCAAAAATGTTTGCACGTGAAAGAGTTACGCGCACCAGCAAACACAAACAAAGACACACGCATACATACATATACACGCGCAGCACACAGAGCGTTATAAGAACAAAGCAATGTAACAGGTTTGGAACTGAGTACCGCAAAATAGTTGACAATAATATGGAAGCAAATTGCTGTGCTTACGCTTACGCTTACTCACAAATATGTTGTTTTGTTTTTTTTTTTTTTGTTTTTGTTTGTTTTCTAAACTAACAGCCAAATCAGCTTTCAACTGCAAATCTTATGCACACTCAAGGCTATCGTAAAACTGTTCCTCATTATCTTCGTGATCATCTTGCTCATCAGCTGAGTCATCGACGCTGTACTCGATCAGTGATGAGCCAACGTACGATAACATGCTATCCAACTCGTGCTGCACATGATGCACACGAAATGCGGCCGCCGCATATTCAGCATCAGCCGCCGCTGCCAATGAATTGGTTTGCGGTGCTGCCATAAACCAAATCGATTCGGCATGTTCATCGCCAGCAACACTAGACGTGACCGCAGCAGCAGTAGTTGCAACCCTGTCCGTGGGCATGTATTCGCTGTAGCTCTTGTCGAGCTGACCATCAATTGAATCGCTATAACCATAATCAAAGGTGACCAGTAAATTATCACTGCCACAATCCATTGACTCGGGCGACGTGTAATCCGTGTAGTTTGAGTCATAGGCAGTCTCCTCCGACTCATCCTGCTCGGCGATGTTATAAAAATAGTTATCGGCGCTCGTATGATTGACATGTTGGTTTCGTTTTGGCATGGGAATTGGCATGGTGGTTTGCCAGAGTCGCCAATTCTTGTGGCTGTTGTTGTTGTCAATGTAGCAGTTTGATTTATAAGCTTGGCTCATCAAACTCTGCAATTTTAACAGCCAAAAAGAAAAGAAGGGAAAACAAATATTGCAAAGAGCAAAAGATAAAAATGAGTTTTAATAAGTAGAAAAATTAAGCAAAATTTGGTTATTGTATTTGTTAAGCGTGCTCGAATTGTTCGTCATTTTGCAATGCCGGTGCAGAAGCACGAACAACCCAAAAAAAAAAATAAAATAAATAATGTATATTACAGCAATAAATTAGGAACACGTATTATTTATTAAAAGGATTAGCCATAATTTAAACCTCAACCTTTCAAAGTTAGACACACGGAAATAAATTTACAATTGGCGGAAAATAAATATTAATTATCGCACGCAACATTCGATTGAGTGTCGAAGAAAGAACGAGAGAGAGCGAGAGAGTCAGACTACGATACCAACTCACGCTGTAGAGCTGAGCGCATACTTACTTAATTAATCATTTCAATTTTTATATGCTTTTTATTATCACTTTTTTTAATCTAAACCATTAGAAAGTATTTCAATTACTGTTTGTGTAATTTATCAGAGGTTAAGGTGCTGCTACGCGACATTCTAGGAAATCATTGGAATTAAGTGCTAAGGTATACAAAAAGAGACGAGAACCCGTGAATTTAGAGAGGAGAAATGAATAGGAAACTAAAAACTATAAAAAAAAAAAAAAACTAAATGTAATAAAACCAAAAAGAATAGTAACGCTTTCGGTAATAATCTTTGAACAGTTAAGTTGTGTAAAATTAAAGCAAAAACTTACGCGAATTGACAATTTGCTGCCGTGGCTGACGGACGACGACTTTTGACATGTCAGTTCTAGAATGCAAATGCGGCGCTGAACTGAACTGAGCTGAGCCGAGAAGATGATCACAGAAGCTTCGAGGTACGCGGCAATCCGTGTGCATTCCATTTTGCAGGGGGGTGGTAGAGTAGTTTCAGGGGGACTTTTGACTCGACATATATTTTTTTCTTTCAGTTTTATATATTTTTTGTTTAGTTGTTAGCACGGATATTCATGAGCATGCATCTGTATAATATTCATCATCATTAACGTTATATACGAGTTGAGATGCGTTACCAAAGTCACACCAACATCATCATCATCATTCTACTACGTATGAGTTTGTGTGAATGCATGTGTATGTGTGTGGGTGTTTGTTGGTTTGTTTGTGTGTGTGAGAGAGTCTTTCAATTTATTCCTTGTTTTTTTTTTTTTTCTTTTTTTAGCGTTTGGTTACTTTAATTTTTTTCGTAGTAGCCTTTTGGGCGTATGGTTTTTTTTTTTTTTTTTTTTTGATGATGGGTCATGTTTTACAAGGACAATTTTGAAGGAATTTTACATATGAGCGTATGACATAAAGACAAGGAGTTTTTTTTTTCAGTGTGTGAAACAAGTAGACAACATACATGGGAATAAAGAGAGGAGAAAAAAAAATAAATATTACAGCATTAGATACATTATGTTTCAAAAGTAGCAGCGTTAACAGATAGTTTGCTTAATAATTGCTTATTTTCGTTTTTTTTTTGGGTTGTACTTGAGCGGTTAACTTTGGCTTTTGGTTAGTGAAGCAGATTTTTGATAATTACATTTTTTTTTTTTGTTTATTTTGCTTTTTGTATTATTTTAATTCTGTATGTGTTGTTGTTTATAGAAAGTTTTTGTGTACTGTGCAATGCTCATGGCCTGATTATGATGAATGATTATGTATGCACGCCGACAACTGAAACTGCTAAAGTTGTATGAAAATAATGGTGAGGAACAAAAGAAAGAAGAAGAAAAAAACTAATAACGAACACATTTAAGGCTTTTGGTTTTTGGCTCACCACAATGAGAAGTCTCTTTGATGTTACGTGTGGAACACTTAAAGATACAATTTATTACTAGCAGCGAGAAAACGGGCACAAGTCTTTAGCTTAGTTACAAATAAATTACATTTTTCTTGTTTTTTTGATATTTTTTTTTTTTTGTTTTGCTTCGTTCTCTAATGTGTAATAATGCAATAAAAAGTTCTATGTTAAATTATAGTATTATTAACAAACAGAAATTAAAAGAAATACTTTTAAAGTATGTCAACACCGCAAATATTTCGAGAACTGCAAACTGCAATGACTGAGTTAGACAAACATTAATGATAAGGTGATATCGATTATAATCGATAACGATTGAAAACATGAAATTATTTCAGTAATAAGTTTGGTTGCCTTTTGCAGTCACTCGAATTTGGCAGTTGCAAATGATAGTTTACAAATTACAAAAAAGAAAAGTAATTTACTTTTTTAAACATTTAAGTTTTTCCTTTTTTTTGTTTTTTTGTAATGACTAAGTTAATTATGTCGTTTATAAATTTAAATGTTTATGTACGTATGTGTATGTGTGCATGTAATTGTATTGCATGTTGCTAAAAATGAAACTCTTACTTAAATGTATGTTTATGTTTTGATTAATGCGCAAAAATATTTACAATCGTCTTGTTTTACAAAGGCAAACGTGTAAAAACAAAAAAAAATTACTCAATGAGGCATTCATTGATGTACTGCGAGCGCGATACGTGTATGTAAATACATGTGTCAGTATTTGTAACAGCGTGTATATGTATGTGTGTAGGCAATTATATGTTTGCAAAATTGTAATTAATGTTTAATAACATTGCAGTTTTGCATCTTTTCTTCTTCTTATTGCATATTATTATTATTGTTGTTAGTATTTCTTTTGTCTGCTTTAGTCTTGAATTTGCATAGTTGCGCCGCCGTTGACGCGCACTGTTTTAGCTTTCACTGTGCTGCCAACTGAACTGTAACGTGGCCGCCAGTCGGTCGGTGTCAATGAAGCGGCAGCGCATGAGCGAAAGAGAGGCAATGAATGTGTGTTGTTTTTGTTGTTTTTTTTCAGTGATTTGCATTATTGAAGTTTTTGATGCAAAATGCAATGCTGACAGTCGAAGGCAGCCGTGGTTGAGCTGAATGAAATCGAAGGCGCGTTGTAGCGCATAATGACAAAATGAAGTTTGCCTTTTTATATTTTTTGTTTATTTGTTTTTGTCTTTGTCAGTTGCGCAGTGACGCGAATAATTTGTGTGGCATACATGCAAACATGCAATTTACAAATCGGCATTGAAATATGTGTGTTTACTTGATTGAGATAATTAGTTAATGAACGATGATGTTAACATGAGTCCTTGGTTACTAAAATTGTTGTTGTTCTCTATTGTTTTTGCTTTTTTTTTTTTTAATATGTATCTCCTTGACTAAATGTGTGTATGCATGTTTGTTTGTTGGTATGTACGAGTATGTTCTGATTTGGTTGATTGATTGATTGATTGTTTGCTTTTGTTTGATTGGTTAATTGTAACAATAAATATTATTATATTTATACTGAAGATAGATAAAGATAAGTATTCATGTTCGCTTGTAGGCAATTATTCAATTCATTAATTGTTTTAATTAATTATTATTCATTTTAAGCCAACCCAAAAAAGTCGATTTGAAATTGCGTACCTTGCCACTGTCACTGTCGCTGGCGAAGTGACCGCCATTGGCGCTGCCGCTGCTATTGCTGCTGCCGGTCGTATTCAGTTCGTGCGTAACGGCGGCGGCGGCGGCAGCAGCAGCAGCATTTTGATGCTCATGCGCCAGCCGTCCACCTGCAACGGACGCGCTGCTAAAGCGACGCGCAATGCTTTGAGCAGCGCTCGTACGCTCCGCAGCGGCGACCGTTGTTGTGTTTGTGGTAATGCCGCCGCCGTTGACACGACGCAGAAACTGTTGTGTGCCGTTATGCGGCTGGGTGGAAAAGCTACTCGAGCTGAGATGTAAATCTTTACGCAATGCAGAATTGAATTGTGCCGCGATTGAGCTCGTTTTGGACGCAGCACCAGTGTTGCCCACCAGATAACTGTTACTGTTGCTGTTGCTCGGCGCATTAGACGTGACATGGGCTTGGCCGCTGTATGTCGTGCTTGTGCTTGTGCTCGTGTTCGTGCTGTTGTTGCTGTTGCTGCTGCTGATGTTGTGTGTGAGGTGCTGTTGTGCACGCGAAAGAGAGTCCAAGTGACGAACACGTGACGTGAGCGATTCACGTTTGGGTTTCGGCAGCGGTGAATTATGTAGGACTCTCTGGGACGGATTTGTTGCTGTTGTTGTTGTTGTTGCTGTTTTGTGTATACTATTGCCGGTATTCGACGAGGAATATGGCGTTGTGGCCAACGGTATGGAGGATGACGTCGAACTGCGACTTGTATTCGTGCTAAGCGAATTGTTTGATGTGTCTTTGCGTATGCTTTGTGCGGAATCGGCGCGTTTAAGGCTGTTCGGTGACTTACCCGACAGCAGATTGCCTGTACTGCGGCTGAGCGATGATCTGCTCGAGCCGTACGATGTGCTCGACGTATTCACGGAAGGTGGCGAACGGCCGGCGATCGTGGGTCGACCCGTAGGCGGTTTGCCGGCAAAGTAAGCTGCCGCTTTGCTACCCGGCAATGGAATTTTACTGGGTTTACTGCTTGCTGCACTCGTGAATTTCTTGAACGCATGCTGATGGCTGCGCGGCGTCTGTTCGAACGGACTTAGGCCGCCAACGCTGGTGCTCATCAGGCGACCGGTTATGGTCTTGCTGGTTAGATGTTTGCTATCGTTAGCGCTGCCGCCACTGCTGTCCTGCGTCATGTCATGCTCGTGCGCTGACTCAGTGCTGCTGCTATGCTGCTGCACCTCATCCATGGGCAGATGCACCATTGCCTTCATGCTGGGCGTCGAGATTTGCGTTGATGTTGGCGGCGCTATCGTTTGCGTGGCATTCGAAATCGGCGTGCTCGAACGCGTGTCCACGCTGAATGGCGCATCCAATACCGAACTGTTGCCGCCACGCCTGCTAAGCATTAATGTCGTCGAGGCCGAGGAGCGATTGGTTTCGTAATCATTTTGCGAATGCATATACGAATTCGCCAACGGCGTCGACGTGTGTATGCGTGACTCGAGTACACGTAACTGCGCCTTGGTGCCCTCCAGCTCGATGTTCTTTTCCTCCAGTTGAAAGCGCAAGTCCTCCACGTCTTCCTTACTTTTATCCAGTCTTTTGACTAAGTGCGTCTTCATTTTGGTCGACGACTCAAGTTTCTGCATCAACACCTGTACCAAAAAAAGTCTCATTAGCAAGTGAATGAACTCAAAAGCAAACCATTGTTTAATTACCTGATTCTGTACGGTCAAAGTAAGCAGGTGACGCTGTAGCTCAAGGACATTTGTCTCCAGCAAAATAGCGGAGAAACGTTTCGAATCTGTGATGCGACATTTGGCATTTCGCGCGCCCGGTGTGCTCACGATGCCGTCCAACCGGCCCAGACCGGCTTGTTGTTGCCTTTTGTTATCACTGCTTGAGCTTTGATGGAATGCTAAGTGATCAACATTGCTGCCGCTTGGCTCCAGAGCGTGCACCGACTGTTGCTGCTGGTGTTGCTCGATGACAACCGGCTGGAATGTGTTGAGTCGTCGCTGCAGTTGACCGCTTTCCAATTGCGACGAAGCGCTGCCGGTTGAGAGCACCGTCGTGGCCGATGATAAGAAGTTGCGCTGACTCGAGTAATCTGACTGACTGCTGCAATGCCATAAGCACACACAATTAGGCGACTATTGTGGAGGTGACGTTAAACAATGCGACTTACCTGGATGAACTTTTACTTTGATGCGTTGGTTGCACCTGCAATTGTTGCACACGCGAGCTGAGCTCCAACTTCTGTGCCATCGCTAGTTTTAGCTGCTCTTCGAGATCCTTTTTCACGCTAATCAACTCCTCTACTTGATCACTCATCTTGGCTGCCTTAATGCGTCCCGTCAATGTTTCCGCTTCCATTTCGGCCAACTTGTCGAGCAAACGATCACGCTCGCGTCGCAGCTGCCGTATGTCCTCACGGTTGATGCGCTCGACATGCTCACGGAAAGTTTTCGGCGTCAGACCGGTTGACGCCGCTGACTTCGCAGTCGCACAATCCGCCGACGTCTTATCGTTGCCGCTCGCCGCCGATGTCGTCGCCGTCGCATCGCTGCTGCTGCGCAACTGTTCGCGCTCGTAGGTCTGCAGCTGTTCGACTTCCTCGCGTAAACGATTCGACTTGCGGTGTATGACATCGAGTAGATTGAGTAGCTCATCATCCGATTCGGCACAGCAAAGGCGTTTGGATGCTATGGCAACCTGAATGCATAGCAAATAAAAATTAATGTATGATATTTGATTTGAACTGAAGCAAAGTGCACTTACCGTCATAGCACCATTAGTTGAGGACGCACTATGACCTTCCTTGGAGGAACTGGTCTCCGTTGAGAAGCCGGAGTCCTGCACAACGCTGCCGTTGTTATTTTCTCCGCTCTTTGGCTCTTTTTTGCCGCTATGCGAGTTGCTGCGACTGCGCGTCAGCGACGACGACGAAAGTTCAGCGGCAACGACGCCGGCGCCACTGCTACCGCTGGCGGTTGCAGATTGGCCCACCGCCGCTGCTGCTATGGACGGTTCCTTGTGTAGCAGCTTACGTTTCGGGTGTATGCCAGGCTCCCATTCGCGTCTGTCGATTGTAGTGAATATATCAGCATTAGATTATCGCTTCTATTTAACATTTACAAAACATACCTGGAAGCTAGCGAAGTGCTGGAAATGCCACCACCCGTCAATGTATTCGCACTGGAAACAGACTGATTGCCAACTGAGTTGTTGCCGCCGGCACTGACTCCACCACCGGCGCCGCCGACACTGCTGCTGCCAATTGCCGCCGTCGATGCTGTGGACGATGTCATTGAAGCCATCTTGTGCTTGAGATCGGGGAATGTCTCGATCACCAGATCTCGAAACTCCAACAGTGCGCCAACCTCATGCTGCAGCTCCTGCAGCGATTTGGTCTGTTCGCTGTGTATATGATGATGACTGCTACTGTGATGCAGTGGATAATTATTGCTATACACCGAATGATGGCTCAGCAGATGATGGTGGTGATGATTCAAATTAAGATGATGCGGATATGTTATGCCACCGGCTGCACCGACAACCACGGCCGTCGGCAGTACACCAACACCAATGCCGCCGCTGCCGCTTGTCGTCGATGTCGTCACAGCGGTTAAAGCGTGTGGATGCACACTGCCGCTCATTGGCAGGCATTCCATCGGTACCAATGCCAGACCACCTGACCGTAGGTTATTGCTGTTGCTGCTGTTGTGGTTGCTGTTGCTACTGTAGCTGTTATTGATGCCGTTACTGTTGCCTTTGTAGTGTTGGTTGTTTGGCCCATGCGCAAACTCAAAGCCGTCATTCTGTAAAAGGATATCAAATAGAAAACTGTCAACTCTTGTTCAACAATATTCGTAAGCAAATTTCAATCGTAAGTCGTTTTTAAGTGTTCAAAAACGATCGAACCTGTGCGCTTTGACATGTCAAATCGTACTTACAGTTTTCGGTCGAATAATATTAAAGCAAGTCAAATCTTTGGCTCTGCTCAGTGCCGCAAAGCGCAAAATGGTGATTAATGACATATGTGCGCACTGCATAATGCAACAACAACTTGCAACACAGCCACATTTTTTTACACATCATCACCTTTCTCAATATAAATGAATGCATTAAAGTAATTATTCTCGTTGCCTGTCATTGCATATTTTACAAACTGAACTAGTTTTTTATAAAAGTCGAGATTTGGTTTTCGTTTGGTATATATTCAGATGTTGCAATTTGTCAGATGACATGTTCAAACCACGCCCAATAAAAACTAGACTTCATCATGGCACAAAATACTTTTAAAACGTTCAATGCAAATATTTTAAAAATTCACAATTCTCATCATTATTGTCATGCGCTATTTAAAGAGTATTTTAACTTCGGTATAACTGAGCCAAAATTTTTGTTATTTCTATTTTTTGTTTTTTATTGCTTATTTCATGTTTCGTTTTTATTGATGTTCAATTGATGACAATCATTGCGTTTGTCTGCACAACACAAATGACACAAATTATACAACTCACAGTTGAACTGTAACTGTAATAACATGTGTGCCTGTGTAGAACTCATACGGTATGACACATGCAGCGTACAATGTTAGACAGTTGAATAAAGAAGCAGAAATAACAGCAGCGATCAAAACGGGGCACGCCGGTCGGACAATGCAAGTTTTTACAGAGTTTCAAAACGTAAATGATGTCAAGCTGCGCTTATGACTGACATGCATCACTCACAGCACACACACACACACACACACACACACACATGCACGCACACATACGTTCAGTTAATGCACTTTTAAATGTCAACATTGCGCATTCGACCCGTTGACTCGCTTTCACTCATAAGCATATCAGCTCAAGCTTTGTGCCGTTTTGCTTTGCTTTGCTTGGCATGACTTTTATTTGAGCCGACATACTAAAATTGATTGATTTTTTTTCGTTTTCTATTTATTTATATTTCTCTTTGTTTTTTATTTTCTCTTATTTCACGTTGTTGCTTCTTACTTTGTTTGCAAACGTAACTTTTTCACATGACATCTTCGACATGCTCATGCTCGACGACGTCGCACACACGATATCCTTGTCGTATATAACACACAACTGACATGTCATAAGTTAAAAGAAAGCAGAAAACAATCGCAGAATAACAACACACGTATTACACAAAACTATCGATCAAACAAAATGTCATGCCGTTATTAAAATTTAACCAAAGAATGAACTAAACTTAGCTAACGTCGTCTTTCTCTTTCACCCGCTCTCTCTCTTGCACACGACCGCTCGTCTTGATACGCTAAGTTTGCTTTGTTGTTTGCGACATGGCGTCGAATAAATTCAACATGTGAATGAACTGCTTGGAACGACAAAGTTTCGCAATAATTTAATATGTAAGCAGCCAAGAAAACAAATCACCATTATTGACTGCAAATTTGCGATCAAGCGTTAAATTCAACCTCAATTTTGTTTCGCTTGACTGTAAAGCGTTGGAAAATGTTAAAAATAAAAATACACTAAAAAATAACAAATGCAATTATATAAAAAAAAAAAAAAAATTACATTAATAATGGAAGGAAACATGCAGCACATCAATATTGCGCAATGTGCCATGTCTGCTTAATTGCAACTGCAGAAGAAGAAGAAAAACAATTGTATTTGTTTAAAACATATATTTTTCATATTATTATATGTACGTTCGTACGTCATGCATAGCATAACAAATAATAATAATAAATAAAAATAAGTTTGGTTCCCAGTCAAAAAATAAAAATGTATCTAGATTTGTGTGTAATTATAGATGGAAAAGCATTGTCGCAAGCACGAAATGAAGCCCACAATGGCGGTGGCGGCACTCAATGCCGCTGAATTGAGCTTGGTTTGTAAGGCAAGCGTGTAGGGTGGGGTGGGGTGTAGTGTGGTGTGGTGGTGTGCGGTGGGGTAGCAGGCCGAGCGCACAACGCATGACAATTGAAGTTGAAGCTGAGACAGAGGCTCACTTGGCGCACCGTTTTATTGTTGTAATTAATTTCACATTATTTATTTTTTCTTTATATATGTTTTAATTAGTTTGGCCCAAATGGGCGAATGGCCTCCGAAACCTCCGACTGAATGAAACTTTACGCTTGAAATGACAACTGTCAACCGAACAGCAAAAACGAGTTGGTCAAGTGATCAAATTATCAGATGCAAACACACACACACACACACACACACACACACACACACACACACACACACACAAATGCACACTCAAGCAGCATTCATTTGTTTGAGTAAATGAAAAAATGATTCAAGTTCTTTGCTCTGTCTGTCTGTCTGTTTGACTGACTAATTGAAGTATTAAGTAACGCGTGAGCGAACAAAATGACATTCAAAGCATTGAAAATTCCAACAGCAAGTAATGTCACATGTCTGTGTGTGCGTATGTGTGTGTGTTTATATTTACGCAAGTGTTTTCTATGACAATCAAGAAAATTCGAAACAAAAATAGAAGTTCTATGACGTTTCGTTGTTCGCCTCGTCGAGTCATTGATCCTCAACCACAGCAATAACAACAGTTCATAAACTGAGATGATTGTCTGCCCTAAAGCAAAAAACTGTGAGCGTCGAAATGAGTGAGCGACTGAAACAAGTTCGCACACCTCACGCGTCATTGTAACGCAAAAATTCACATTGATGCGATCGTTCAATAACTTTGGCCAACGCATGACGACGTCGTTGGGCATTTTTAAGACGTTTTGCATGTGCAAAGCACACGGCCCACCTGATTTGTGCTCCAGTGCTGCCCAATTAACAATACCAACTTCAACTTCAATTTAAATTAATGAAATTATATAATTGCACACAAGTAACATAAACTTTTGTAAATAATATTTAACCGAAAATTATCATAAAAAACCGTTTAATGAATATAGAAGTAGAACAAATGTCATTAGAAAAGCACAAAAATGGCAACGAAGTTAATTAAATAAAATACTCAAAACAAGCGGGGGTGTTTTATTTTCAAAAACGGCAAAAAAAGACAGTAAAAGTAATCAATAAAGCGGCTCACTTATTATTTGAACGCTAAGAAGACAATGACAAACGCTTGAACAGTCAGCCAGACGGACAGACTTGTAACGGGGTTCGCCGTGTCTTTGCGTGGTATCGCACTAATTTTAAAGCAACAAAATACAACAAAGAGAATCCGTCAGTTTGATCGATTTTTCGTGAGTGGAAGTGCAATAAAAAGAAGATAACGTCAAAAGAAACGACCTCCTACTCTTCTAAGACGTCTTGACGTCAAAGACAACAAACCGGCAGACTTGGCCTACACACACAACAACAACAGCACGTTTCTCAAGTCGTCTCGACACGTCGCCTCACCTCTTCTCTACACACCTCAACGCTCTTCTTCGCAACAAATCTTGACTTTGTTGAATTGTTCAGCGCTTCTTAACTGATATTCTTCTTCCACGAATCTTTTTCTTTCCAACGTTGTCGTTTATTTCTTTGTTGTTTCCTTTATTGTTATTATTTTAAAAGCTTATTTTGCCGCTTCTTTTGCTTGCGCTCTGTAACATATTCAGCTAGAAACATGAATTGCTTTGCTTCGTTGGTTTTTTTCGGTTTTGTTTGTTCGATTATTTTAATTGAAGTTTCACATGACATGCAATTTCATTAGCGCAAACGCTCAGAACGATGGTTACATTTCTTTAAGCAAATTCAAGTGTGTGCACTTTAAATAAATCATTATTATTATTACTATTTTTTGCATGGCCTCCTTTTGCGCTTACAGACGAGTGCACGTTCGACTACTTGAGACGCCTTGCCTTTCGCGTCTTACAATTCATAGACTATGATTTTGCAAAATTGACGTTAATGAACATGACGAAAGTTGGCTGTGAAAAAGCCGAAGCCAACCAAAGCAAATCATAGCCAAGACATGAGTGAAGGCGAATTGATTTGGCGTTGGCAATGCGACGGTTCATAAATTAGAAAATTTTAATATGCAATGCGCTTTCATCGCTTAAATGTACAAGGAAGGAAATTACGGCAATATTTCAAGTGCCCAATATTCATTAATTACTGACAAAAAGCCCAAAAGGCACACACACACACACACTCTAACACACACATGACCAAACCCAACTCTCACTTGGCTGTTTGTCTGTCCGTCCGTTGCAAATCGAAATGACTAACCGAAAATTTTCAATTTTCAATGAGTTACTTCCAATTACAACAACACTAAACAAGAGTTTTAATGTTGGCGTTTGTTGCGTTGCTGATTTGATAGTCGTCGTTGCTGTTGTTGCTTTTGTTGTTGTTGTTGTTGTCGACGTCGACTAGGTTTGGCATGTGTGACGTAATGCTTTGAATTGCGTTATTGAAAAGACAATTGTTGTGTGCCACGCCAGCAGCAGCAAAGCAACAACACCAACAACAACGAACAGCGACAATTGCAACAGCAGCAACAACAACAACAGCAACAACACACAACAATTGAGTTTACCAAAAACGGCTTTGAATTGAATGAAAATTATGCTTAAGAGGTGCGTTTGTAAAGATTTTTTTACTTTATTACTGATTTTTGTTGTTTTTCTTGTACAAATTTGCGCCCAAATGCGCAGCGATATGTGGCAACACTGGCAGCAGCACCAAACAAAAAAACAATTGTCTTTCATTACAACAAATGAAAACGTTGTTATTGTTGTTGTTGTTATTGTACTAATGTCAGTAAATGTTGTAATTGAATTTAAAGTCGAAATAAACTAAAAAAAAAAAATAAGCAACAAAAATGAAAAAAAAAGTGTTGCAATAAATTTGTATCTCTTTATTATTGTTGTTATTGTTAATGTAAATGTTGTTGTACGAGACATGATTTAACGAGCATTTGTTGTTGTTTTTTTAACATATATTTTCCTTATTTTAATTGAGTAAATCATTTTTAAGTTGGTTATTAATGTTCAAAAATGCTTTCGTGCTTCAATTTGAGAAATTATCATTATTACTTTTGAGTTGTTTGTGTTGTTATTGTTATTGTTGTTTTTGTTGTTTTTGTACAGTTAATCGCCTCAACACTTGTTTAAATATTAGTTTTCAGACATTTGTGGCGTTGTTTTTGTTTTTTGTTGCCTTTTTTAACTTGTTTTTTTTTTTTTCGTAGACATAATTAAAGCACTTTAAAAAAGTGACAGCCACCTATGAGATCATGCAACATGCCCATGTATTTTTCAGTTAGTTGAAGGCTAAAGTAATTTTGTACAAACGCCAAAAGCAGACAAAATGGCGTCAGCCAACACGTGTAAACAGCATCCCGTCCGTACTTGAGTCGCGTTGGCCGTTGCCGGAAAATGTTCATCATTAGTTAAATGATAAACCATACATAATTAAATAATAAGTTTCATTAATAATTGTCAGCATTTTCTCAAGCCAAATAAGTTAAATGTCAGACAAACGACATCATAATAAGTCATCAACAACAACAACAACAGCAGCAACAACAACAACAAGTCATTCAAATAACCATCAAACCATTTACGAAGTCGCACAATTTGTTTGCTCAATAAAAAAAAGTACAATTCAATTGAAAATCGATTTGAAACATGCATTTTCACAAGCCTGCAAACGCTGCGTTTCCAAAACGATTTCGATTCGATCGAATTATGTAAATTTGCCATTTGGCTTGTCTGACGACAGACGACAATCAAATTGATGAGTTCAAAACGCTGCGGGCAAAGCGCGCGCGGCATATGTTAGCCGCCGTATTAGGCAAGTTGTCGCGCACACCATTTTTGGCGCAGCTCGACGGCGAATTACACGCTTCGAATTGCTGGCATTTATTGTTGGCTGCCAAACGAACGAACGATCGTTCAAGCGAACAGGCAAGTGAGTGAAAGAGACGGGGTAAAAAAGGCTCATATAGTTTAAGGCTTTTGCGCTGTTCGAACTCATAAATTTTTATGCAATTATTGCAGTTTTATATATTTTTATATTTTTTACTTGATTGGCCTCACGTGCTTGGACACAATTGTAATGCACGACGTGTGCCGTTGCTTTTGGCTTCATCTCTCACCTCTCATCTCTCACCAGACAAACGGCCCGACTGACTCACTAACTGGCTACGACGTCAAGCGGTCGTTTAAGGGGTTTTGTCCGTCTGTTGCATGTGGGATTTCTTTTTGTTTGCCTTTCTTTTGCTAAGCAAAGCTCAGTTTTGCATTCGCCTTAAGCTGGAAAAGCCCACATGCGTATGTGATTCATCTCAACACAGCATTCGATACAATAAACCGCTACACTGCGCGAAATTGCCAACTCTTAGCCACAGCAGCTACAACAACCTCATCATCATCATCATCATTGCCAGCCACAAAAGCCACGTACGCCTAACGCCCATTTGACTGTACGCCTTTACAAGCCTCGCAGGCACAACTTTAATTAAGCGTTTTTTGTATCTTCTTCTATTTTTTCAAGCATTTTTAGGCTCGCAAGTCTCATAAAACGCCAAACTTGGTCAAATTTAACGCTCATCATCAATTATGACGCTTTTGGCAACAACAACAACACAACAACAGACATGCCTACCCTCAGGCCCGCTGCTAATCGTTCGTCACACCAGCGGATCGCTCAGCCACTCAGCTCAATATGATTTGATCTCACAGCTGCCAATTTCATTTCTGCATTTTGGCCAATAATAATTTGAATAAAGGCGAACCAATTCGACGACATCAACCGCCGCTTTATTATTATATTTGCCACGCTTTATTTTTATGCATTTTGCTCGATCTTTAATGCATGCTCGGCTCGGCTCAGCTCAGCTCAGCTCAACTGTGATAATTTCCTTTAACGTTTATTTCCTCGCTTGTTCGCTGGCTCGTTCGTTCGTTATGACAAAGTGAAAGTTCGCTTTTGAAATGTAACAAACACAAACAGACAAACAAACCAACAAACAAACATACAACAATCAAGCCAGCAAACAAACAGACAGACAGACCGACAGACAAGCCAACAAACAAAGGCAAAGCTTGGCTTGGCTTGACTTCAAGTCAACATTGCCGTTTTGTAGAGTTTAGTTTATCATGTGTGCGGCGGTTTTATTTTTATTTTGCTTTTGTTTCTATTTTACAACGCGCGCAAAATGAAGATAGTTAGAAAGATAGAAAGAAAGCAAGCAGGCAGGCAGGCAAGCAATCGTGTCAGAGATCAACTCGACGTGCTGATAAAAATTTGTCATATTGTCTTCGTTTGCTGCGCTTACATTTTATTTGTCTTGACTAATTTTTTTTTCTCCTATTTTTTTTTCAAGTCAATTTTGTATCTTTTTTTTAGTTCGCTACGCGCTTCACACTTGAAGTGTTTCACGTCGCGTCGCTTACACAATCACTTTTGCGTAATTAGCCAAACGACTTTTATGAGCCTCACTTGAAAATGCTATTTTAAACGCCCTTTGTTGTTCGGTTCACTTTGGCAGCACTCAATGGCTGAATGACTCAGCGCGCAAACAAACTATGCATGTGCCTATCTATAAGTATCTGATAGCGCTGGAATTGTTTATCGGCTGATAAGCTTGCAACGCTTCAAGCATATTAAATGCGCCATTTAAGCGAAAAAAAAACAAGTGGGCGCAGTTTCATGCCCCAGCCATGGGTTCGTGGCATTTTGGGTTGGTTGGCGAAATAGCAACGAATTTGGCTAAAAGTGAAACCGGATATGTGTGCCCCGATTGACAGTTTGGCAGCCAGCAGAGCGCAACGCGTCAGTAATCAATCGATTCAAGCGATTGAACGTTGGCTGGTCGACGATGCCAACGACCGATGCTTTCATGCAAGTGCAATGAAGAGTGATGATGATGATGATGATGATGATGATGTTGTTGATGATGTGAAATAAGCAACAAGCCCTTAAACGCAAAATCAAAGGCATTGACTCGTTGTTCTAAGCAAATGTTGGGCGTGGCCGGCGGCAGCACTTGAAGCATTCATTTCACAGTTGCGCATGTAAACAATTTGTGGCAACAATCAAAAAGTGATTAATTTTTGTTGCTCTCACACACACACACACACACACACACACAGATGCACATTGTGAAGTTGCAAACGCAAACGGAAAGCGTAAATAAACAAATTTCAGAGCCATCAAAATGAAATAATGAAAATGCATTTTTGCTGCTTTTGAATTCATTTACAAATTCATTGCAGATAAAGCATTTTTTTTCTGCTTCTTCTTGTTTGTTGTTTGTCTTATGTTGCGTAATCAGCACAACAAATTTCCTGTTTAAAAACTAATTACCCAAAAAAAAAAGAAATAATAAATGAAAGCCCAACAATTATGCACCAAAAGCGATTCAAGCAAATCAAGTCAAGTCAAGCCAAATTAACGTTCGAATTCATTATTAACTTGGTTAGCACATCATTATGTATGTTACGTAGCACACGTATGTGTGTGTGTGTGTTGTGTGTGTTTTGTAATATGCGTTTTATGCATTAAACAAATTAGTTTATAGTTTAATTGCCGCCGATTCTGCCGCGCCTCTGCGGACACCATGGCGCCGCTGCGGACACCATGCTCAACTGTGCTTACATCATGTTGAGTTAATCATCATCATCATCATCATTATCATGCCAATTTTCACTCTCAAAGCGTCAACGATTTCCATTTTCTTTTTTGTCGCCTTGCAAAAGTTGTTCATGTCCTTTGGGCATTGTCACACACACACACACACACACAGCATTGTGTTTGACATGTACATGGCCAACGGCACTCCTTCGTTTGGTCACTGACCAGTCGGCAACATACAAGCCGCCGCCCTCCCTTCGCCACCACCTGCTCTCAACCAATATAGATTATTTTATTGTGCATTTTCAATAATGTTGAAAACGCTTTTCTCCTTTCATTTCCTTTGCGATAAATCACCGTCGCTCGGACCTCAGCTCAGCTCAGACCTGTTAATGTGTTAATGGCTTACAGAGCAGCTCGCTCAGTTTTTTGCCTTAGGCCGTCTGTCTGTCCGTCACGCAAATATAATTCTTATGAACGTCGCCAATAAGCAATTTGATAGCAACGCGTTAATCATATTGTTTGCCTCGTTTATTAATGGCAACGCTTTATCGATTTATTGTACGAAGTAAACAAACTTCGGTTTAAGATACAATCAACAAATTGACTGCTTAAGGATTGTAGACATGGTTGTTCGACAGCATGTCCAATTCGGTTGAAGTCTCATTTCAACATATGCCAAAGCAACAAGAAAAAAAGCTTCCGGTAATTATAATTAATTATATTTAATTAAAGTTCAAAAAACAAAACGAAAATTGGAAAAAAAAAATTAAAAAAAAAACTTCGACTTAGAAACAAATACAAATAATATTCAAGGTTAGTCAGGAAATTAAATAAGAACGCAAAAAAAAATAAATAAACTTAAATTTGCATAATAAAAACGCTGTGCAAAAAATAAAATAAAACTTGAGCAAATAATTTACTCCTCTGCTGCGACGTCATCGAACACACGAAACGATTAAATCGCACAAAATGGCGGCCAAAGTAATCGAACGTAAAACTCGTAACAGACATTTAACAATTATCGCATCGCAGCACGAAAAAATGGTGTATGGGCAAAGGGGGAGGGGTTTTGGTTGAACAGAAAATCAAACCGAACAAACAACAACTTTTCACTTTTCGCAACGGAAAATGTCACTCAAAGTCAATGGAAAACTATCGACCAAACTTTTTACACAAAACGCCCCAAGCCGCTTGTGCCCCCACCCCACCGGCAGCCATTGCCACAAACACGCGTAGCTACGTCAACACAGCAGCAACAACAACAATTTAAAACAGAGCAACTTCATAATTGTTTGAAAAACGAATGACGCACAAAAATAAGATTTATTGAAATTTGCTGCCGGTCAAATGGGAAAAGAAAACTTTTCTTTCTCTTTCTTGCAAAGTCTTTTATTGCCTGCAACAACAATGCAGTCAAAGGTAATGCAAGCATGAGTGTGTGCATGTATTGCAAGGGGGCTGGTAACGGGGGGTAAAGGTAAGTAGTTTTATATTTTGATGGCAACATTTATTACTCGTCGTCGTCTTGGTTTTTGAGCGACTCTAAAACGCGTTTTATGTCACTTTTATGCGAAAGTGAAATTGATAGGCAGACGACTACAACAACAACAACAATCAGCCAGTCAGTCAGTCAGGCCGCCAGCATGAGCGAGTGTCGAGTGACATGTGCCCGCTGCACTTCCCCTTGGCGTATATAACAAACCGGCTTGCCGTCAACCAAAGGGCGCTAATGACTGAACTAAGGTAACAACAACAACAACAAATAACAAAATATGACAACTTCTTTGTCATGAAAAAGAAACTAAGCTCTGATTTTTTCAAGTGAAAAGTGAAAATGTGCTAAAAGCGCATGTAAATGCAAAGAACAAACAAACAAAATACCACAAAGAAAGTACAAGTGGGCGTGGCACATTATGAAATCACATACAAATACAAAAAATATGACTAAATAAATGAATAAATAACTTGAAGTTGTTTCTATCAACAATTCATGCATTTTTCCCATGCCATAATTGGCCTTGAGTATCTTTAAGCGTAAACACAGCTTACAACAACAATAAACACTTCAAACAACATGACAAGAACAACACGAAGTAAAGACAACTCAAGCTCAGCTCGGCTCGACTAAGACAAAGCAAAGCAGAAACGCTTCCAGCAACAACTAAAAATAGTTAAACGTACGTAAGCGAAGTAGAAAAAAACCTCAGCTGCGTTTTTATATTATTTTTATAATTAATAGTTATTAAATATTCTCTGCTGTGCCGCCGCATTTCCCACACTTCCCTCAACGCTGTTGGCGGCGCGCTACATGAGTCATCGAGACAACGTGAGCTCCTCAGTGGCAACGGCGACGGCGCCCACTGAAGATGTTTGTCAATGAGGACAACGTCAACATCGACGATTGCTGCCAATTTGGCGACAACTCTACTGCAACAACAACAACAACGACAACGACAACTTCTTCGCGTGGCTTCTTCATTGTGCAATTATTGTTGTTGTTGTTGTTGTTGTTGTTGACTCAATCGACTGTGCGGTTGAGACTAAGGCTGAGACGAGTCCCAAAGCCATATTTTTGCGCCTTTCAAACTTTGATTAAGCACATTTTATATTTTTTGATTGCTTAAGCAAAGATAACAACAACAACAACAACAGCAAGAAGATACAGACAAACCACAAACCAAGAGGCGTCTTGCAGCTGTTGTTAGGACGTCTTTTTTTTTTTGTTTTTGGTATTTTTTAATCTTTTATTGTTAAGGAACGAAAGACAACAAAAACAAGAAGAAAAAAACCATAAAACAACACTTTTTGCTTTTGTTATACGATCGATTGTTATTATTATTATTGCCGTTGTTTTTGTTGTTGCTTTTGTTCGTTTTAACTTGGTTGGTTGCCTGGTTTCGAACGCTTCAATTCGCGACAAGACAATGACCTTTTAACCAACACTGAGTGGCTAAGTGTTTCAATGTATCTAACACTGTGTGTATGAGTATGTGTGTGTGTGTGTGTGTACAATAACTCAACTTGATTTGCTTAGTTGCTGATTTGTTGCATTATAAAAAAAGAAAAATGACCGCGCGTTTTCAATTAAAAATGCACACTTTGCTTTGATACCAACACGTTTTTTTCTTCTTCTTCTTCTGCTGCTACGGTGCATTGTTTGTCTTGTCGTTGTTGTTGCTGCTGTTGTTGTTGTTGTGTCGTGATTTTCAATGGCAACAATTTTGCATTGTTGTTTAAACTATGAATTAATTGTGCAAGTCAGTTCAACACGCTTTTTACACCACTACCGCTCCACCACCTACCGGCGCCCCCTTCACATTTTATCATGCAATAAATTGTTTTTCCACTGTTTGCATTTATCAAACGTCATGTTGAACAATCAATTTAAAATTTGTAATTAACAAATTTTTACAACAAACAGTTTCGATTCAATGACGTTTGTTGTTTTTATTTTTAGTAACATGATTTTTACAGCACTTTTTTTTCTGCCTCTCTTTTTATCTTCTCTTCTGAGAATTCAACATGTGTTGTGCGCTTTTGACTCATGTCATAAGTAATATGAAGCCAAGAAAACCGAAACAAATACCGATAAGTTTCAACTGCGCAATATGCGCAATGAAAAGGCCATCAAAGGAGAGCATCAAAGCAACAACAACAACAACCACAAAAGTGCAGAAAATAACATGATTTTTGTATTGATAAAAGAAATTCGTTTTCATTGAGAGAAAATATTTCAAATTGCTTCACTTTTTTGTGATCTGTTGTCTGTTTGTTGTTGTTGTTGTTCAGTTGTTGTTGTTTTTATTATTAGCCGTTAATTTGCATTCGCAGCGCTGTGAGTGTTGCAAAATGCCAACGACTCAGGGAAATTTGTGCGCTGACCTTTGCAAAAGTTTTACAAGGTGAAATTTACGTTTTTTTAACTTTTTTTATAAACATATTTATTTTTATATAACAAAAACCCGCATTGTTGACACACAACGAAGCCTCAAATTCATGCACGACTGTCGTCTTTTTTTTTCTTCTCTTTAATCAAATCATATTTTAATAATAATTCGGCTAATGAAACTTGGCTGGCATGAGTGTGTATGTGTGTGTGTGTGTGTGTGTCACGTCGCCGCATACCTTTGCCAACTGCCACCTGCAACTGCCTGACAGCGACATGTATCGCTGGCTTGGCTTCGTTGCGATTTTAATGCCACAATCGTGTTTAATTTTATACTTTGGCCTGCTAATTAACACCTTAATTTTTCTTTTGTATTTTGATCAAGCTCTTAATTATCACAACAACAAAAACAACAATAATAACGTCGTCAAATACGTGATGACATTTTTTGTTTGCTTGTTTGGTTTGTTTTGGTCACACAACACAAGTAATGAGAAGTTTCTTTTATTTGATCTGAGCGACAAAGCAAAGTCATCAAAGTTTTATTACAATATGGCAGCTTATAATAAATAATGTTTATATGTAAATTAATGAGCAACAAGAACCTGTCACAGACAAGACAGCAATCACACACACACACACACACATACGCATATAGCGCGCGCTTCACGCTTCAGCTGAGTTTAAGTTTAGTTCAACAAACTCGAACTTAAAACCAAATCAAAGACGACCGACATTGGCAAAGGCGACAACAACGACGCCAATGATGACAACTCTGACGACGTCGACCGACCGATCGACAGTGACGTGAACGCTGATGATGAGCGACAAATTGACAAAGAGTGACCAATGGCACAACACTTCGATTGCATTGCCGTTCAGTTATCACATGAAGCAAAACTTATTATTATGGACGGCGCAATATAAACATCGACAATCATTTTCATTATTGGCGTTGCATTAAACACTTCACTAATTGTGATAAAGACGGCGGCGACGATGACGGCGGCAACGACTCAAGAGCAAAGTCAACGACAACAAATGCTTTTTCTGTCTACGAAGTGGCAACACTTGAACGAACAGCAGGCAAAAGGGCGAATTGTCATTGCATTGCCGACCGACCGCAACACTTTCATTTCAGACAGAGGCGCGCACTGAAGCGAGTTTGATAAACCGCAACGTTTGAGCGAAAGGGTCCTGCAGCCAAAGTTTGTCGCCCTGCTGATGTTGTGACAGCGTTCGAGCAGAGCGCTTTGGTGGTCGCATTGCAAAACGGTCGAATGCGCCTTTTGCAATGCAAAAGGGCCGCACATGTAATCGAATACAGTTTTACTTGCATATTGCTAACCAAATGAACACGTGCAGCACATGTGGTAATGCAACATAAACAGACAAACACACACACACACGCACACACACCCTTGATACATAAGCGAAACAATTTCATAAACGCTGAAAGTGTTTCAATCATAAAACTTTAATTGTTGACTTGATTTGTTGTTTGCCTCAAAAATAAAAGTGACTTCTTTTGGCGCATACACACAAACACACATACATATATATAAAGAAAAGTGCTTATTAATGTTTTATTAACAGAAATTAAACCATATTCGAAAGTCGAAAAGACAGCTGAACGACACTTTCAGTGGACAGACGCAAGTTGCATTCGCATTGAAGGTGAAATGAAGGCCGCGGCAGCGAGCAACACTTTCGCTACTTCGACTTGATCCAACTGCCTGACGGTTTGACGAATTGAGACTGATAGACAGACAGAGAGACGAGGAGAGAGAGAGAGGGAGGGAGACAGCAAGTCATACGTTTGGACAATAAAGTTGTGCAGCGCAGTGAAAATATTAATTTCATCATTAAAAGAAATAATAATAATAATAATATTATTTTTATTAGCGACGACGACTTTCATAAATTGCATTTAGATTTGTGGCAAAAGATAATAATAACAAAAAGCACACCAAAAAACACAACGCAGCTGCAATCAGAGCAAAGCAAGCCAAACACTTCACTCAAGTATGGCCAGCAGGGAGCCACCAGCGAGAAGGGGTTCAGTGTGCAGCAGCGGCGCTTGAATTCTGCGCTGCGCATTGTTTTCATATTTTACGCAACTCACGCAGTTTTTTCTTTTATACTATGTTTGTTTTTTTTTTTGTGTATAATGCAATTAATTAAATCATAAAAGCGCACATAAACACACACGCACAACCATTAAATTTGGTTACGAGTGTTCAGTCTGGCTCAGCTTCACTTTCATTTCAAGTCGAGGCTCAAAGTCTATGAATTCGGTCTATAAACAACAAAAAAAGAGGAGTGTCATAAGTTTGATGAGCGTAGCTGCCAAACTGATTGAACGGATTTAAGTTTCATTTTGAAGAACATTTTTTTTAATAATGCATAGTCATATGTCACAAAAGACGACATGGCACATACGTTAGCCTAACACTCAAAGTGCGTGCTTTTGCGTATGCTAGACTGCTGTATGTGGCGTGTAGCGCTTTGTAACATAAGCGTATGATTTACAATTTTCTTTTATTATTAGAAAAAAAATAATTTTTCCATTAAAGTCATATGACAAATTCATTGTATTTGTCAGATTTCACAACAAAAAAAAAAAAACACAAGTGGCTGCTGCTTTCAATGTCGCTCATCAAATTTCATATCATTCTCATCTCAACGTCAATAAAAACAGATGAAAAAACAGAAAAAAAAATATATAAAAAAATAAGTAGACTCGTCTTGATTGTTTGTGCTCGTATGACAACTCTCAAGTGGCTTCGTTTTATTATTATTTTTTTTTTTGTTTTAATTTTTTATAGATTTCGCATGTTGTTATAAAAACACAGAGAGCACGAGTGCGTGCGTGAGCGCGAGTGAGAGGGACATAAGCGCAGCACGTAGACAACTTTTATAGAAAACAGATTTAAGTGATTACGCAACATTTCTAAGAAGTTGTATGGAAATTAAACCAAAACCAAAATAAAAAAAACAAAAATGAGTGAAAAACTATTATCTTTTTCTTTCCGCTTGTTTTAGTTCCGCTAAAGCTCAGCATAAACTTTAATTGCTTGCGCAGCAACGATTTTCAAAAAAGGTCACGGTTAAATTAGCACAGTTCAAAAATGCTTTGTAGATACAAAAATTACAACAAAAAACAAAAACAACAAGCACTTAGTACAGCCACCAGGGCTGGCTAAAACTTTGCGGCCCTTTGGCAGTTGTACAACTCTGAAACGCATGTAAAAAGTAGAAGAAGAAGAGGTCGGAGAACCAAAACGATTTTTCGCCTTTTTAACAATTTAAACAATTTTTTGTGGCGTTTTCACTCAGCACAACATTTGGCCAAAAGCCAAAAGCCAAAAACAACAATTCAAATATAAACTAACAAAATATTTGACTTTCTATTTTGGCAACGATGATGTAAATATTTAAGGCATAAAAAACACGACGACTAAGTAACGCAAATCATTGACTTCTGTTAATAAAAATACAATTATATTTGCCAAACAACAACAACAATAGAATACAAGAACAACAACAGTAAGTAGAAGAAGCAGAAAAACAGTGTTCAAAACTTTTTGCTTCTGTTTGACATTTGTCATGTAATTAAGACTTTGCCTAATTAGTTTGTGCGCTCAGTCGCCTTCAGCGGCGTGGGCGACGACGGATGAATGGACGGACGGACGGACACTGGCGTCGCCTTGTTGCCATTTGGTATTAAGTGCTTTCGAGCGCACGCTTCGACCTTCCGTATCGTATGACAAGACAAGCGCCTTGTTGTGCTTTGCCATCAGTCAGACAGTTGGACATTTGCGCTATGCAAATATTTCGCAATCCGACGACAACGACGAACGAAATCAATACGGATTATTGGCTTACAAAAGCAACAACGACTTGATTGAAATAAGTAAATTAAAGTAGAAAATGAAAGGCACAAAAGGGCCGTCTTAAATAGACATGATTTGCCGGGCCGGATTCGTACAATTTTGTATATTACACGAACATGTTAAACAATATAAATACATTAACCTCGACCCTGAGATACATTTACACGGAAAGCAACAGCAACGAACTACAAATGTCTTGCTCAATCAAGAGCGAAAACAAATGTCCAACGACGCTCAGCTGACACTTGGCACTCGGCACTCATAAAGATATTTAGACTTGACACTATTTTTTACCGTATTGCTTGCGCGCTTATTTTAGCCCTGTTAAAAGCCAAGTTGAAACAAAGAATCATATCAAGATAAAAAAAAAACCAAACTATTTCAGCTTCAACTAATGAGCGAGCGTAGAAAAAAAAGCAACTATTATTTCCTCAAGGTTCATGACTTTATCAAATTGCCTTGTTCAGCGCCGCTCACCAACTCTCGCCATTGGCCGCTAGACTACGCCCGGCCAAATAGTGAGCGGCGGCTGCTCATTAAACGGGTGACTCGCGCGCACAAATAAGCGTTTGTCTAAGCGCAATTCTTATTCGCTTCTGCCATCGAAAAATAAGTCAATTAAATAGCAAAAGACCCGAAAGAAAACAACAACAACAACAAAATTAACAGAATTGTACTTCAAGCAGAATTAGATTGGCAGCAAGACGTCGACGACTTTTGACTCTGATGAGCGGCTTGTTTTGAGTCATCGGCAGAGCTCTGCTCATTTGCGCTTTGCGTTCTTTTTCGCGCTCAAAGCAATTTTAGGCAAAATTAATTTAAACTTTTTTGCTTTTTATTCTTTTGGGGTTTTATTCTTTTGCGCTTTGCTTCTTTCGTGTTCCGTGTTTCATGTTTTTGCTTGTTGCCTTGCGGCAAGAAGAAGTTGTTCTTTGCTAATGAATTTTTGGTTTTTTTCCTGCCTCTTCCTCTTCGCTTTTATATACCTATTTAGCTTAAAATTGGCTTCATTAAAATGAATGTTTGTTGGTTGCTTGAGCAATTCATTTACAACACTTTCCAAATTTGTGCATTGCAATTTGTAACTCAGTCAATCGTCAATCAGAAGCGCAGCGCAATTGTCATAACTGTTGGCGTACTCCACACCCAGGCAATGTAATCGTTCGTTGTAATGTGTAATCAAGTAAATGAGTTCATTAATCAACGTTTAGCTTATCGACAAGCGCGCTGTCTGTGCCTCATACCTTCGGGCCTTGGCCCAGACCCAAGCCTCAGCCGTAGTAAACGCATCTGGCTTCGAGTGTTGCCAACGCCTAAGCTATTTTTGCTACTAATTAGCCATTAACTGTTTTTGGCGCAGAAGTACAACACAGCAACAACAACAACAATAATAGTTGTTAGTTAGTGCGCGCTTGAAGGCAACTCATTGCGTGGCATGACATTAGGCCGCATTTTTTAGTGCTTTTCTGTTGGTGTTTTAAAGTCAAAACAATTTAATTAACAAATGTCGCAAAAAAAAAACGCAAAAAACAAAAACATTGCAGAACCAACAGCAAAAAAAAAAAAACAATAAGCAAAACATGTAATTAAATTATGATTACATGTTATTGAATTGTTTAGTTAAAATTTAATTAAACTTAATGAAATGTTATACACAAACAATAATTAAAACACAAAAAGCAAACAAAAGTATCTTTAAATCATGTTTGATGAGTTAAAACAAAAGACCTAACAAAAGTATCTATAAATGATTACCTTGAAATCAAAGTATCTTGTTGTGTAGCACATACAGTCGCATAAAAATGCAGTTTAGATACAAGAAACTCGTCGCTTTTTTTAAGATCAACTATTTAATAATTCAATGGGAGAATCATCAACATGATAGAAGCGAAAAAATGTTGCCTAATTAGTTTTTATGCATTTAAAGCGCGTTCGACGACGACGGCGACAAGTGCGACGACGTGATATGAAGCCAAAACCAACAATAACTACAACAACAACAACAACAACAGCACAAATATACAAAAACCTGTTCAACTGTCGTCATTGATTAGGCTACAAAAACAACAATAGCAACAACAACGTCAACCGAAACAAGGCTGCCAACACATGCATAGACACAAATATATATACAGGCCAGCCAGCCAGTGTTGCAGTGTCACCAACAGCCTTGTTCGCCGCCGCATGCAAAGAACTTGCGTAGGGGAGCAACCGAAATGAACTGAGCAAGGCTTGGCGCAAATGAGGACGACAGACGCGACGATCGATAAATTAAAGCTTTGTAACTAAAAAATACCAATAAAAAAAAAATGCCAAATATACTTTGTACAAATACACTAATATGTATGAAGATTGTTAGATAAAGCAGCACTTGAATGTATATGTATTCATTTGGCTGTATGTGTGTCCATATAAATACAAAGAAACATTTATGAAGCGAATGAAAGAAAGAGCACGAAACTTTTTGCGGTTCAGTGGGTTTGGTTTGGCTTTGGTTTTGATTTGCTTGTTTCGCCTTACTGAATGTGCGCATACCTTCTAAGAACATTTAGAAAAGCATAGAAGAGAAGAAGCGCCGAAGGTTTGCGGCAAAGCAGACGAGTTTATATACATACGTACGAATTGACAATGTAGTGAATGCTTAATAACTAAAGTAAGTAAGTAAGTTGGCAGCATTTGGCACAAGTGGGCGGCCATAGGACATCAGGCGTTGGGCGTTGCGACCAACAGCCGGGTTCAACGACACGCCTTGGCCGCACAAATCACTCATACTCATGTCGTTCGTTTTGGCTTCATATTTTTTTCACACAGATAATTAACACAAGTAATCAATAACAACAAACAAGAAACAACAATCAGCAAGGCGTGTTTGTTTAATGAATACATGGTCAGTTAGCGGAATATTAAGAATAAAGTATGCAACACAACAGAATACATCAGGTATACGACACGTTAGCGGCACCATAAGGAGACGCCGCCATTAATGAAATATGAACGCCGACGATTGCGATCGGTTTCAATGCAACACGCAAACGCAAACAAACAACATGGCAATGTCTTCAACAATGTTGTTGTTCTTGCTGTTGTTGTTGTCGATGTCGTCGCAGCAGAAGCGCAACCAAGTGTGTGAGCATGAGAAGCTCAGCTTGCTCGCAACTGGCACAACTTGTTCGTTGGCACACACAACGCATGTCTTGCTGTGTTGTTGTTGTTGTTCTTGTTGTTGTTGGCTTAATGAAGACGACAACAACAGCAGCCATAAGCTGACCTTGGCTCTGCGTTGACATACTGAAGCAGCCGCAGCATGAGCAACAGTTTCTTGGCCAAACGTTAGGCCACCGGCGCCGTCACCCCCGCCGCCGCTGTCGCCCTCTGGCAACGCTTCAGCCAAGCAAAATGAAAATCTGTCAACAGCTGCAAATGAGCAACGCAACGAGACAAACCAAAGTGCCAAGCAGGGCGGCAAGTCTCAAATTACAAACCCAAAAAATATGTTTAAAGCAGTGGCAAGTTCTTTAATACGCGTCATGCCAACAGATACTTTAAAAGCGTTTTCAACAACATCATCATCATCATCATCATCATGACGATCATGGCAAACATGATCAACGACATGTTCTTCTCACGAGCATTTACGGTTAATTTAGGTCGTCACTACTAAATGTTGCCACCGCCAACATGTTGCAGGCAGGCAGGCAAACCTCTTGTTGTTGTTGTTGTAAACATTTTCACATCAATACTCTGTTGGCTAAAAATAGCTCGATTGCGGCTGCCCGCATCAGCTGACAGTCACTTGTTGTTTTTTTTTGCTATAAACTCGCTCGCATCTGCATTGAAAAATGTTGCAGCTTTCGATTTGCCATTTGAGTTGCATTTCCCGTCGGCAGCGCGCAAATCTTTCACTTGTGGCACACTCGGAAAAGGCAAAGCCAACCGGCCAACAAGCCAACGGATGATCAGCCTCAGCTACGGCCGTCTTTCATTAGCCATTTTCATTATGGCCATAAAATCATGCGCGCTCGCATAAAACCAAATTGTACGCCTTCCGCACATGTATCTATGTTGCTATGTTTGTTTGTATGTGCGTGCTGATTTTTCTCACTTCTGCTGGCAGACCGGACCAGCGACTCTAATCATATTTGGGGCATGACATATATTTCGCGCATTGGAAAATGATCATCATCAACAGCTTGTTTAATAACGCAACGTCAATTCGTGCGTTTATAATTTATTCTAATTGCATTTGTTGAAACGAATTTTCGGGTCAGAAAGTAAACATAAACGAGATCAGCACATGTCAGCAGCATATAATACTTGCTTGCTTGGCTTTGGTTCAGTACGGTTTGCCATAGAGAAATGTTGATTCTTACCTAGAAAGAGAAATAAAAGAGAAATTCGTTATTAAAATATCTAAATTGCTCTTGCATGGCGTAAAAATAAATAAATTAACAAACAAAAGATGGTAGCGAAAAGGCAGAAGAAGAAGCAGCACAGTGTAAAAATCATTGCAATTTATTTCACCAACGACGACAACTGACAATGTTTTGCCATTTGGACGTCGGCGTTGTTTGGACACAACATCTGTCAAAGTCGAAAAAAGCGTGAAAACAAATCTGTTTTAACGAACTGTGACATTCAAATATGAAAAATGTATATGTATATCTATAAGATACAGATTTTCAAGCTGTCTGTCTAACTATTTCGTCTATGCCAAGCGTAAGACGTGAGTTGACAACAGTGACATATGAGCGGTTTCACTATGCATGCATGCGTGCGTGCGTGCGTGCCTGTCTGCGTGCGTGAGTGTTTGTCTTTTGGCAATTGGCCAAAATAAGATAAGCCACAAATACAAAAAAATTGCGTAAAATATATAAAAAACAACAACAATGTGAACAACAACACAAGGCGTCAGTAAACAAGCGGCAGTCGGCAACTTTGTTGCGTGTCTATTAACTTGGCTAGTTTACATGTGACAAGTCGGAATTTTGATTGCGTTTTTGGCCAAAACTTTTTCAAAACGAAGACGAGACAACACATGGACATACACACACACACACACACACACAGACACTCAGCCAAATAAACATGGCATATGCCAAATTTGTGTATCTGTGCAGAGAAAGTCGGAAGCAAAAGTGCAAACGCCATACGAAAGTCAAAGCGAGCACAAAAGCTAAAGTGGAGCCAACAGCGACATCATCATCATACTCATCGTCGTCATCGTCATCGTCGTCATCATCATAATCGACAGCACAACAACACAAGTTGGGGGGCAGGCATGCATAAATGGTTGGCAATCTGGCAATGCTGACCAAAGTTTACTCACAGTAAACAAACATATAAACAAACACACACACACACACACACATGCGCGCATATATGGAAATGGAGCAGCAAACGAAAATGAAGAAGCAGCAGCAACAGTTACTGCCACTGTTGCTTTTTTTTCGTTTACTCTTCTTCTTGCTGCTTGTGTGCATATATCGCTGTGCTTGTTGTTGTTGTTATTGTTGCCTTTTGCAAATTTCTTTCGCTTTCTGACCGAAGGTTGCGCTTTGCTAACGTACATGTGTCTGCCTAGCTGTCTATCTTTGTGTGTGTGTGTGCGTGTGTGTGTTTTTTCGTGCTTCTGTGTGTTTTATTTTTTTGGCTATTATTTTACATTGTTAACATAAGCTTTGTTAAACACTTATGATCGTTGTTGGCAGCGAGCAGCAATGCGTGCTTCTTTGGCTTCGGCGTTGCAAATGTTGCTTGAACATTTTTAATTGCCGCAACACTTTTGCATAAGAAATAATTGCACCAAATCATGTTGTTGTTGTTGTTGTTAATATAACGTTTTATCGTCTTAGTCGTCGCTCAGTTGTGCGCTAACAACTTATCGCTTTTTTTGTTACCGAAATCAGTTTTAGTTTAAGTTTTTTTTCGGCTCCACAAATAATTGAAAATATACAAGGCGCAAATACAACAAAAACAACAACAGCAGAAAATGAAAATTATAATTTGCGGTTTAATTAAAAATCACAATTTATACATTTAATTAAAGAAAAGCGAAATACGAAAATTAATGACGCATAATTTGTAACTGTCACATGTGGCATATAAAACATTTTTGGTTTCGTTGTTTTCTGGGCTTGGCAGGCAACACGGAACTGAACTGAATTGAATTGAATGAACTCGTCGACTTTTTATAAGAAAAATAACGAAACATATGTGAAAGGCATATCAACTGAGTTGTTGTTGTTAATAAATTACAAAAAAAAAAAAGAAACAACATTTAAAAGTAACTTTTGTTAATCAATCCTTCAACATAAAAGTGACCATAATTTTTACTCGATTTATTTTCGTTGTAATTACAAATTATTCTTAATTTATAACACGGCACACGAGTAAAATCTTTCATAAAAGTAAAAGTGTAATTTATTTCAAATTCTTTTGCAATAGCATTGAACCCAAGCGCTTTTCTGCCGATTATCATCATCGTCATGATAATCATTATACATGTTGATGTTGTTATTATCATTAATGTCTGTAATGTAATGTGTAATTTCAAACGCAATTTAAAAGTGTAATAAGCGCGCAATGCAAACATCTTAATTATAAAATACGACAAAATAATTGTGTAAAATTAAATAAAAATGTTTGCAAAAATAAAAGCATTAAATGCGACTAATTCCGACTTTTGCACAATTCAGTTGAGTAAACAAACAAAAGCATTTCGCACTCGAAACATTGCGATGCGTCTGGTGTGTCCCACCCCTACCCCTTCGTCACTTGCGCCATTCAATGTGCCTGGCTCAGACACCTGTTGCCATTTTCGGTTGCTTATTTGCAAAGCTTCTTTGTTTGGCAAACACAAAGACATAAAAACAACGACAATGACAACAACAACGACAGCAACAACAACAACAACAAAGTCTGCATCAGGTGAAAAGTGATTTCGGCTTTGGCGTAATTTCATAATGGCGTCGTCCTCTGCATAACGGCTTTGCTGATAATGGCTTTTAAAACAGTCGAAAAAAAAAACCAGCAGCACAATTGGCAACACTGGCCGTCACCATTGCTGCCAACACTGCCGTTGCACTTCGCTGTGCAGCTTCTTTTTTTATAACGTTTTTGTCTCACTTTTGTATTTTTCCTTTTTTTTTTTTCTTTTTTTTGTGACTCAAGTGTTTTTCATAATTTTCTTTGGCAATTTTCTTGTGCTTTTCCTAAAGCCTTTGGTATTTGTTGTTTTGTTTTGTTGTTTTCCTTGCAGGCAGTAATGCAAAAAATGATAAATTGCTGCAAAAAGTAACAAAAACAACAAAGCCGAAAATGATCATGTTCAATTGTGTGTAACACGAGGCTTAACTGCAAATCGAAGCGACTACAAAAACCCACAAAAAATATAAATAAAAACAACCGAAAATAGAAAAAAAAAAAACACAAGTTACAGCATTGAACGACGTCGACGTTGACGTCAACGTTGACGTTTTTCTTTGTTGTCTTGCAAGTTGCAACAATAATTGAGCAGTTACTGAAATGTTGCAAAGTAATTACTGGCCATGACAACAACAACAACAACAACAATTGTTACAACAAAACAAATGCAATGAATTTGTAATTTTTTTTTGTGATTGCTTCGATTATTTTTCGATTGAAAAAAACACCAAAAAAAAATACAAAAAAAAAAACAACGCAAACCAAAAAAATGCCAAGTGTATTAAAAAGGAAAAAAAAAGTGTTGCCGCAAACAAGTTGGTGAGTGGCACGTCACTTAGAATAACGTCAGCAAACGGAAGTGGCAAGGTAATAAACTTACAAATAAATTATTAAAACCACATCAATTTCATGTCTAATCGACAACAACAACACCAGCAACAACAACAACCAAGTAATGTGTACATTGGGCACGGCCAAGCAGAGACACAACGTTTGCCGCTGCTTCTTCTTCTGCCTATCTCTCTCTCTCTCTCGCTCACTTTGGCTCACTACAAAACCCATCAACTACTTGGTTCATATTGCGAAAATGAGGTCATCATATCCGTTTTTGGAATTTATTGTCGACGTTGAGCAATAAGCAACATATTCTTATGGACAAAAAGACCGCTAAATGACAACAAGGCACAGGAATTATACTTTATTGAATTGAGAGAATAAAAATTGAATTTTTGACGTGGCCACATTGACAATAATAATAATAGCCTAGACTTACTTTAATGTCAAACCAATGCATAAAAATAATACAATGAAAAATTACACAACCGCAGGCAAGAATACATAAATACATATTATGTGTGTGTGTGTGTGTGTGTGTATTTTTAATGAATATAAATAAAGAATAATGAGAAAATAATGCTGCTAATTATAATTAGTTTGCGGCAATGTAAGTAATTTTAGTTACTTTTCAAACTCATGTGTTTCTAATGGCAGACATCGCTGGCCGTCCCATCAACTTTGCACTTCATAAACACAATGAAAACAATAACAACAACAACAACAAAAAGTGGCCACACAAAACTTATGTGAGACTAAAATCAACTTGAAAACACTCAAAATGACGGCGGTGGCGGCGACGGCAACTTGAACATCAACCAAATGGCGTCATATGAAAACCGGCGTCATTGTTTAGACTAGAAAACTTGACAGGAAATCAACATGAAGTCTGTGCCTGTGTGTGTGTGTGTGTGTGTGTGTGTGCCAGAAAAGCGTCAAACAATCGTTTAGAGTGCCAGCCAGAATGTTTGTTTGACGGCATCTAATAGATACATAAATGCTGCAAAAGCAGCGCGAATTTGCAGACGCGCCATGAAATGACAAAAAAAAAAACCAACAACAAAAACAAATACAAAAATCATTAAAAAGAAAAAAAAAAAGTGTGAATCGAAGCAGAATTCAGCAAAGTCGAAAGCACAGTTGGCGAATGTGCAGAAATACAATAACAAAAACCATAAATAGGTGTGTAGGTCGAGCGACCGTTTGCGCTGGTCTGTGCATTACTTAACCTCAAAAAATAAAAATATAAAAAACGCATAAAAAAAAAACAATAAAAAAATATGCAATTTTGTGCTTGCAACGGCGTCCTCGAGCAGAAGCCGCAGCAGCAGCAGCCACAACCGTGGCCCATTGGCTTCAGTGACTTGGCGCATCTCGTCTTCTCGCCTCCTCCTCCTTCTCGCTCGCACTCACACCAAGTCTAGGTCTGACTTGGCTTAGTTTTCGCTGCCAACTGTGAAGTTGACGTTAACGTTGACGTTGAACGTGTGCTCGTTTATTAGCCGCTAATGCGCGTCTAACGTTGTACTTCAGTGCTCAATTAACCCATGTTTGCCTTCGCCTTATCCACCAAATGAAACCAACACAAAGTAAACAATAATAAAAACGGTGGAAAAAAAACAACAAAAAAAAAAACGAAATCGTTCGAGATGCGTAAATCGTTGTAATTGCCATGTTCGCACACTTTTTCATGTCATGGATACTTTCTGAGCCATGCATTTAAACTGATTCATTCACTCATTCAACGTAGCAAGCAAGCCAGAATTGCAGCTTAAACGCTTTCATGGTACTTCGACTGACTTCCCGCTTGAGACTTTTCTTTTGTTGCTACTGAAATTGTTTGTATGATAATTAAAATGCCATGCCAGATAGATAAGTCGGCGTATAAGTAGCGCAGATTTGAGTGAGAATTAAACCAACATAAAACTTTTGTTTAAATTGCTGCTAATAAGAACAATACAACAACACCAGGCGAGGCGAGACTAGGAGAGGCGAGGCGTCGCTTAGGCAACAGACAACAGACAACACAACAACAATAGACAATTTCGGTGAAAGTTTTAGCAGAATCTGTGACGCAGCACGTTTATAATAGTTTCGTCAGTAAGTCAGTCAACGCGTGTGTAAGAGCGAGATAGAGCTCATGCATGCGATAGCGCTATAAAGAAGCGCGTAATGTCAGCTGAAATTGCATTTGTTAATGTTTTCAGTACACGCAGTCAGTCTACGCTTTAATAAAGAGAAATCTATCTGTATCGGTTTCGGTTTCGGCGCTGCACATTAGAGCTTCAAATATTAATAAGCTGGCAAATTGTCACTAATTAGTGGAATTCCATGACGGCATTTTTCATAGCGAAATCGAATTTCCGTATAAGAAAAAAAATGTACAGAGAATTCCAACGCGTGCAATGCGCACAAATAACAAAAACAAAGCAACGCCAAAAAAAAAAAAAAAAACAACCAGAAAGGGAGCTTTTTTCGGCTTTGCTGGAACTTATATACTCTGGAGAACGTTTTCCCAATTATCCTTATTTGAAAATCCTTTTTTAGAATCTATTTTCCAATAAGAATCTGATACGTAGCCACTTTATTATAAAACTTTGGAATATAGTCAGGCATTGATTAAAACACGTAATTGCAAAAATTGGTAAGATTTTTTTTTTCAAGAACAAAAAAGTTTTTCTAACAAAAACCTTATTTATGACCGATTATTCCTATGGGCGTTGTGTGCTATAGTTGACCGATCCTAATAATTCAGAGATATACAATGCCTGAACATACCAGAAGAACTTGTGCTTTTAAATTTTTTCGATATCTTTAAAACTCTAGAAGCAGATTGCATTTCGTCGAGCTGTTCAAGAATATATACACTTTATATAGTCGAAGAAGTCTCCTACTTTGCGTTGCAAACCTCATGACAAAGTTAATTTACTCTTTTTGCAAGCTTTTAAAAAATAAAACCCCAACAACACACTTGACTTTAATTACGTGACAATCGATTTCAGATATTGATAAAAATGTCAGTTATGAGTTTTGCCACTGCCAAAAACTGCTGTTATTGACACAGATACACAAGCACACACACAAACACACAGTTGAACACAAGTGTTAAGCATGTGCTGACGCAATTTGCGAGCAGTTGCGAAAAGTGCTCAACAATAATTATAAAAAATATTCTCTTAACGTATTTCGCTAATCAAATAAGACAAAAGCAACAAAAGAAAAACCGCCAAATAGAATAACCGAACAGCAAACAACAAATCGATTCAACACACACACACACACACACACACACACATTATGGCCTAGCCAAGTTTTAGCCAAGTTGAGTCAAGACAAGACAAGTCAAGTCAAGTCGATTCATTCGTTCGTACGTTCGTTCAATTCGATTCAAGTCAACTCGCGTATGTGGAAACATGTAATTTACCCTTCAATCAATGCGCAACCAATCAGTTGGCAACACGGCAATGCGCAAGCGCAACAATTCGACGATGCGATTACTTATTTGTTATGTTTTGTTATTGTTGTTGTTGTTGCTGTTGTTGTTACTTTCGGTCGCTCTTAGCAGTTGGCAGCACAACTGGGTTAAAACGCTGCCAACTAACGGCATGAATGAATGACGGCCTAACTGAGTGAATGATGACTGAGCGAGCGACCAAGCAAGGTGCAATCGCTTGGCCTCACCCTCTCTCCCTCTCACTCATGCTCATGCAACCCACTTTGATTGATCAATTGAGCACGCATTTAAAGGCACATTTGGCTGACTCAGCATTTTCAAAGCAGCAAACAAACAAAATGTAACAAACAAATGCAAAATTTCGAAATCAATTCAAAACCAATGAATTATGATTTTAGACGCTCAACGTAATGAGTTGATTGCGAGTGCTTTCTGCTGCTTCTTCTTGCTATTAAGCGCCAAAGTAATTGCCGGAATTAAAACCGTCAAATGGTTTGCTGAATTTCGGTTTAAAAATCGAAACATGTGAAAAAGCCATCATTTACAGACAAGGCCAAAACACGCATTTCCTGCAACAAGCGAGCGACAATAGCAAACAAGCCACTTGTCACAGTGTTGTTGTTGTTGCTGTTGTTGTTGGCACATTTGCGAGCGACAATCGATGCTGAACTACAAAATTTGTTGCTTCCTCTTTGTCAAAATCAACGACAATTGGAAACTTCCCACGAAGTCGTGGCCATTTCTACGGAACTGGAAAAACTCGCAGAACGTGCTGCTGCCGCTGCTGCTGGCCAACCAACCGACCAACCAACCAACCAACCGACCGACCAAGCGACCGAAAGCAGTCCGGAACACGACACGCGACGCAAACGGGTTAAATACGCTTTTATGGCAAAAGACAGTTTTTAGTTTTTAGTTTTGCTTTGCTTTTTAGTTGTTGTAGTGCAACAAAGCTTATGAAGCATGAAGCGCAAAGCAAATGTGAGTTTTAAATGTAAAGCGACGCAAGTCAAGAAGCGTGCTAAGCATTAAATGTGCACTGCGAGAAAAAGGCAACCAAAGGCAAAGCATTTTGTGTGTGAGAAATTGTGTACTAAACACACGAAATTTCGCGCAGTGTAATCACAAATAAAACTAAGTCAAATTGTAATCAACGACACACTTTTGACATTTGCACGCTTGCCGAAAATTTCGTAATTAAACTTTCAAATGAAGAAACTCGAAAACGAACGAAACACGAAAAATGTCTTATTGAAAATCGACGACGGTTGAAGACGACGAGGCAGACGTGATATTCACGGCGTATGCGTCGCCTGCTGATCGACGCTGTGAGCGCGTTCGAAATTTAAGTTTAATTTTTAATGCCATGCAAAAACAAAATCACAAGCGGACAGACAGACAAACAGACAGACAGACAGCTAGACAATTTACGAGGCAGACGCGCGCTTGTTGCTTCTGCTGCTTGTGTCTTTGCCAATGTGCAACTGTTGCAACAACAAACAAACAACATCATTCAATAGAAATAAAGTGTTGAAAGTGTCGGAAAAAATTAAAAGAGTGAAAAACAAAAAGCAATCATTATTAAAAAGGAGTCGGATCGTAAAACGCGAGGCTAAGGTGTCGAGTGGGTTGCATGTGGCAAAGATGAGCGCGCCTGCGCAGTTGCCAACTGTGGCACACATGTAAAGCAAACAAGATTTCCGCATTCCGTGCAACAACAACGACAACCACAACACCAACAACAACAACAACAACTAAACAAGATACAATCAAATAAACCAAGACAACAAATCGACACTTGCGTTGTGCCACATTTGTTGTTGTTGTTGTTGTTGCTGACTATGTTGATGACAATCTATGTTTGCCTTTGAGGCAACGCTGACAAATGCACAAACGTTCAAATGCTTGAGACACATGTACGCACATTTAATCTTCTTCGTGCTGTTGTTGTTGTTGCAACACTCGCACTGTCAGCATCGTTCAGCATTGCACGCGCAACATTTGAGTAATTGCATTGAGCGCGCGCATCAAATTGAAGCGCAAACACTTGAAAGTAAGAACCGCAACAACAACAACAACAACAATAACAACAACATGGCGTACAGCTTGCGGCATGACTAGCAAGCAACTGAACTGTGCTACGAGTTGCAAGCGAGTTGATGTTGTTGATTAAATAGAATAAGGAGAAGTAGAAGTAGAAGTAGTAGAATAACCTACATTTGCTTTGCGTATTGTTGTTGCTGTTGTTGTTGTTCTTGCTACTGATCATTTAACAGCATCTTCCAGCACATGACGTCGTCATTGTCTGCCTGCTGCCTGCCATCACCTTGCCCCGCCCGCTGCCAGACGGACGTTGCAACTGTTGTGCCAAGTTGTCTGTGCGAGCGCAGAAAGTGTTGCCAATTTTCATGTGACTTTAATTGTATGTTTTATTAGCGCAATTTATGTTCACAACTCTCAACTCAAAAAGCATTTATTTTTATCTTAATTTTTTAATTTCATTTTTTGCATTCTTTTTTGATTTTTTTTTTTACGTTAAATTATTTATAGCTTCTTCTTTTTAATGTTTAACAAATAATTTGCATATGAAGTCAAGTCAAATAACTCACAGTCAATATAACAAAGATCAAAAGCCACTCAATCATTATGCATTTAATGCTATTTTAAGTCGTGGAAAGCAAAGCAAAAACATTCGATAAAATAGTTGAATAACTCGAATGTTTTCGCGTAATCCAGAAACTTCGGATCGCTCAATGATTGCGAATGGGAACGTTTGATGTTTAGTGTTGATAGCGGCCAAAGAAAAGAAAAGAAAAAGCACAAGTGAAATAATTCATTGGCAACGTCATCAGTTGTTTTGAGCGTCAGCGCTTTTAGATAAGCAAACCGAATGCGTGTTTGTCGAAAGAAGATTTCGAAGTTTGCCTATTTTCGTGTTTAAATTCATGTATCGCATGTGCCGTTGACACAATTCGCACAAACGGAAAATAAAAACGAAAAAATATGCTTTATATAAAATGCATAAATTTATAGCAATGAAGCGAACAACAACAACAACAACAAGAACAACAACAGCAAAGATTAAAGGCAACTGCATTCGAGAATGTCATGTTTTGAGATTTCAAAATCCGCAAAGACACGCGGGATCACACGGCACATGACACACACACACACTCACACACGCACACCAACGCAGGCGCAATGAAATCGACGGCGCAATCAGAAATGTGTGAAATTTCACAAGTTACAGAAAAGCATGTTTTTTCACAAAAAAAAAAAAAAACGAAAAATATACAAAAAAAAAAATATAAAAAAAAATATAAAAAAAAATATAAAAAAATACGAAAAAAAATAAAAAAAAATACAGCAAGTAAATAAAAATATAAAAAATACAATAAATGAATATAAAAATGTTTTAAAAAAATGAGATCAGTTCGATTCTGCTGCTAAAGTCGCCATGTGTAAACGTGCCATCGCCAAGGTCAGAATTTCATATCTCACACCAGCACAGACAAAAAAATGCAACGCTTATATATAAATATATATATAAAGTCGTAGCAAAACAGCTGAAGAACAATCAATTCTTCGTTATAATATGCACAAAGCGCGCCTCACAAAAGTGTAAACAACAATTGCGATATTCCTAATGATAACGCAAATGACACTCGAAACATAAAGTAAAATTAGACAAAGCAAATTCTTTGGAAAGTTGTGAAAGCGTTTGCAATAATAACAACAAAGTATCTTTTTGCCAAAAGTGCACAAAACAAAACAACAACATCAACAATTTGCCATGCAAACGCAATTTTTATATTTGTAGATAAGCTTGAAAATTCTAAACAACAAAACACTTTTGCGGTTAATTAACTTGAAATGTTTATGTTGTCGTTTTTTTCATTTGTTGCTTATTTTTAATTTTAAACATGTAACAATTTCACCAACTGCAAAAAGAAATAACGAAAAAACAAAGTAGCAAAGCAAAAGCAAAAACAATTGTAAAAAATATGGCAGAAATTCAACGTAAATGTGCAAAGCACGCATATAAATAAATGAAAATGGAAAGCAGAAAATGTCTGTATTATTATTATTATTAAACAATAATGCGAGTGAACAAAAGCTGAACAATTAAAAAAGTTAAACTGAAAAAAAAGTCAACAAAATGCGAGGAAAGAAGATATTATTGTGAATAACGCAATACAAATAAAGAACGACCAGCATTTTGTAGTTGAATTATAAGGCAGACAATTGACAAATGACGGTACTATAAGGAAATGAAGAGCAGATACATGAAGTGCAAGTGAACTTCATTGTAACTTGAAACCCGCATGACAAAGTTAACAGACAGACGCAGGAGGATGGGTGAGCGAGTCAGAGTGAGAGAGGAGGCGAGGCGAAGCTGACAAACATATGCAGTAATATTTTATTAAAGTAGCTGAGCGTCGATTAAGGCGGTATTCTGGGCTGGAAGCCGAAATTTTGGGCGTTTTTCAAAGTACGATACAAAAATGTATTATTATATTTAAAATCAACGAGTTATGATGTTGTGAAGTGGCGGCAAAATAACAAAGTGTTCTCATAATTGACATGATTCCAAGCCTTGCAGTGTCCGGAAAGTAAAAACACGAGTGCAGTTATGCTAGGGATAGACGTCATTTTAGCCCGAACCATGCAATAAAAACTTTGAAATTTTTCACAAAATGGCGACGATTTAAATATGAAAAATGGGTTTTTACCTTTTTTTTATTTTCACGAATTTTTTAAAAAAAGTAACACTAATTATTTTTCCAAAATCCATGGTCGTGGTTATAGAATGATATATTAAGAAGATTAATTTAAAAGATTAATTTAAAATTTGACTGTGGTTGGATGAACTAAAATGGCTTAAATATACTTAAAGGTCTAAGCTAACAAAAAATTTAAAAGAAAAAATATTTTTTAAAAATTCTCGACCAGAGTACCCCCTTTAAGTCGCCGAGTGCAACAGTTAATTGCGAGTTCAAAATAAATGCATCGATGAGGTCGTCATACAGTTACTTACACACAATTATATGCGATTGGCAACAACAACAATTAAAAAGCAAACAAAATTAGCCATTACTTAGTTAATAAACGAGATAAGCGCGCAATTGATTGAACTAACGAGCAAAGTGGCGGGGTGAGGGTAATGTTTTAAATACAGGGTGTAATTTAGCACGAAAGCAGTTTGCATAACTACAATGAAATGGCACACACACACACATATATATCATTGAAACGTGCACAATGCAAATGCAACGAAGTTGAATCAACCAAACCCAAACTGAAACCAACGCGTTTGAAACAAAGGCGTGCAACAACAACAACAAGAGCAACAAAAACAACCGTCATTATGAGCACTTAAACAAGCATAGAGAAGCGCAACGAAACTCATGCCGACAACGAATATTGAAAACGCTACACTCGCCAGAAATTAATATTTTAGCGCAAACTAAGTAAAAAATTCACAAATGAAGCAACTAAAACAGCAACTTTATGTTGCACACACACATGCCTCACTTGTAGGACATGTGGCCATGTGCCAGAGCTTAGCTTCTCTGCATTGTTTTGCTTTGCATGCAAGAAGACAATATGTATTTTGTATGAATGAATGAAATGAGTACAAACCATTTAATTAGGCGTTTTCACTCAAAAGTCGCCGTTGTTGTTTGTCGGTCGTCGGTTGATGATGAATAAAGTTGAATTTAAAGTTTGCAGACGACTAATTGTCACATTGACGGACATGTCTGTCTGGCCAGCGTTTTAATTAACAATAAACAAATGGTTTGACTATGCTTTAATTTTTGTAAAACAATTTGTGGCACAAAATTCTTTGCTACACTTTTTTTGGGCACAAATAAGATACACTTTATTATTTTTCTCTTTTTGTATATTTCACTTTTGTTGTTATGTATTTCGTAATTTCACATTAAGCATTTTTAATAGAAATAGCAAATGATTCAATCGATTCAAATGCAAAATTTATGCAAAATTTGCTTTTATAATAACGAAAAAAAAAAAAACATATATAAATAAATGAATTTGGAATGCGATCGTCAATAGCGGCGCGTTCGATTAAACAAGTTATGGCGCAGAAGCTTCGATCGCCTGACACGAATCTGACGCGAAGACTGAGAGAAACGAATTCGTACGCATAAAAAATCACTTTAATTGCAATGCAAACAAACCACGTTTTGTTATGCACAATTCTCAATTCTCAAAAAGTATCTAAGTATTTTATGCAGATTCTTTTTTTGTTGCTTGAGCTTTGCTTTGCTTTATTGCGAATCAGGCAAAGTGCAAGGTGAGCGCTGATCCCCGCACTCGCGCACACACACACACGCACTCATGCACGGTACACGGTAACCCACAGAACATGAAACGCGCTGTTTGCGAGAGCGCCGTTGTACGCGGCAACACGTTTGTATGACGAATGAAAGCGCTCGCGTCACGAGTCGATAACAAACATCTGCGCTAGCCAGCTAGAAAGCACTCAAAAGAGCGTCGCGCTCTTTGAGTTAGTAACTAAGTAAGTGTGCTCACTTTGAGCATGTTTTTTCCCAACGGAAAGACCAACAAAATGCATGACTCATTGGCTAAATGAGTTATAGTCTAACTTGCTGAGCGTAGAAGCAGCCAAAAAGAGTCACTTTTGCATAAATGCTCACTTTCTATTCAAAGAAATGTTTGGAAAATACAAACAATTCGTAATAAAATATAAATAATTAAAAATAAATTAATATAATAAAGCATAAAATATAGTAATTTAAAAAAAACACGTCTTCAATATGTTAGAATCACGGCTAACTCAAGAACAAGTCACTCACTCAGCCACTTAGCCTACTCGCTCAAGTACTCATTACATGCTCTCACGGTGAGTAAGTGTTTGCTTAGCAACAACAACAACAACAGCCACAACGTAAATGTGCTCACAACAACGAAATTCGTGCAAGAGAAAAAAGTAACAACAACAACGTTAATGCGCTCACAACAACGAATTGTGTGTGAGAGAAAAAAGCAGCAACAACAACAATGCAAGACAAGCAGCAGGCAGCGACGACAACAATAAGAACAACATTAGCAGCCACAGCAGATGTTCAACGCAGCATGCATTGCGTTACTCTGCCAAACTCTTTAGGATTCTTCTTCTTCTCAGTACACACATATTTGTTTATAAGACTTTATTTTCGTATTAATATTTTATAAACAATTTCCATTTGGTATTTGCCACTAATGCGCATTAATAGCTTCTTTGCCAAAGGGTAATGCACTCAAGTTGAAGGAGTAGAAGATAAATGAGGGAATGAAAACAACTTTACCTAAGTTTTCTTGCCTGGCGCACGCACACACACATGCACACACACACAAGCTGCTGACACACTAAACAAAACAAATGAGTATCTTATCACTTACCCACTTAGAAAAATGCCCAGCACGGTTGGCCGACAAGGGAAATGAAAGCAGACGATGGCAAAACACGGCGTTGCCATGGTTTATCGGTCAACGGTGCCATAGTTTAATAAACTACAAACGACTTTGTTTGTTTTAGGGTTAAAATAAGTTTGGTTTATTTTATGTTTTTATATTTCGGTAATTTCAATTTCCGGCAACCAAAAGCGAAAAAAAAAGCAAACAAACAGAAGTCTTGTGTAAATATGAATGTCCTTTGCACACATGCGATCATTCAATATAGAAAATCACAGATATACAAAACTGCATTTACAATTTGCTACTCAAGAAGAAGAAAAAAAAGGTCATAAGCATTATACAAACGACAGTTAAAACATATAAAGATACCTCTCACACAATAACTACAACGAAACTTAAGACTTGCATTGAATAAACAAATTCCTCGGAATACGAAAAATTGATTGTAAATTACAAAACAATTCACAGCTCACCATTAGCAACACATACGCGTAAAGTATCTACGTATCTACATATCTAAACGATAGTCTTGTACACATGGTACATTCATTTGTTTGTTCGTTTGCCTGCTTTTGAGCGAGGGTGGTGAGCTGAGCGAACGCTTAAGTATGGGTAATAAAAAATGCATTACGAAGGTTTTTATGCAAGAGCATTTGAAATATGAGCGCGATTGATGCAAGAAGATATATAAAAAAGAAGGAGTGACACAACGTAAGACAGATGAGTGCCATGAGTGCGAGTGTGTTGGCAAGTCTGAAAACAATAACCACATTTGAGTTTAATCAGTCATAAAAGACAACAACAACAACAACAACAGCAACAGCAATTGTAACAAGCTTGTTAATAAGCAAATAGAAGTATCAATGTGTGTGCTTAAGTGCGTGCGTGTGAATGAGTCTGTATGTTAGTATTTGTGGCACTTCAACCGCAATCAAAATCAAAATTGATTTAAATTTGAAACGTAAACAAGCAATACAAATACAACAACAACAACAACAACAGCAACGGCAAAGCAACAATTGGCACAATGCTTGTCACATGAGAAACTGAGATGAACAACACTCGTCGTCGTCTTGACAACGCCAGACATCAGCTGCGCGCACAACCCCCAACCCCCCTTCACAAATAACCCATACGCCAATTGCCCACACTTAAAGTGAGCGTCGACCTTAAGCAGCTGAATAAAGTCAAAAGTATAGAATTCCAAGCACGAACGCATGAATGAATGGTAAGGGACGCAGGCAAGGGCGTTGGTGCGCTCAATGGGAGTGTTGGCAGTGAGCGCGTCAAATCTTGTGTGACAAATTCAACTGAGCGCGGGCGTCATTTTCAAGCATTTTAAGGCGAAATTATATTAAATATGAGTTTTTTTTGTGACTTGAAGTGAAGAAAGTGAAAAGTAGAAAAGCGACAAAAGATGAAAAGAGACGCGTTGGCGTTTATTTGTTTGTTTCGTTTCGTTTTTGTTTTGTTTATTTGTTGCGATCTTTGCTCGAAGGTGTTCATTAAAGCAATTTGTCGTCACGACGCCTTCGACACGAATTTGCATATGTCAAAGCGGGCATCATGAAATGGAAATAGCAGGAGAACGAAAAAGAGCATAAAGCAGAAAGAGCAGAAAGATATGACATGGAATATGCTTCCATAGTAAATTGAGGAAGCGACGAAAATCAAAAAAAAAAGGCAGCACCAAAACAACAAATTAACTTTGAATGTTGCCAGCACTTTGAAAAAAAATTATGCACATTTTGACGAGAAAAAAACACAGCATGAATAGTTACTGCAAGCGAGCCTCTTTTCCCCTTGCGCAGTTGAGCAGAGAGAAGCCGTTGCTGTGTCACAGCTGTTGGTGAAAATGCACACCAGATTTATGTGACGTGTCAGCTCGTAAAACGTACACTTATCAAATAGCCTCAACTTTATTAGCAAAAAGAAAACATGAATCAGTTTACCAATAAAAATAAAAAAAAAAATGTCAAAGGAAGCAGCGCAAAAGAGCGAAGAGACGCGCCGCGTACTTCCCCTATTCTCTTTTCACAAACAACAACAACAACGACTAATCAACAGACATTCTCGTTTTTTTGTGTTTTTTCGTTTCGTCTTTAATAGCACCAACACAAAGTCAAAATCAGTTATGACAGCGCAGAGTTAACGTCGACAGCGTCGTCTGTTAATAAAGCTTACAAGCAGAACAGAGCAACGCAGCAGCACGTCACAAGTCACTGAGCTGCAAAAATGGCAACAACAACGGTGGGCAACGGCAAAAATAACAAACATCAGGAGAATGAAGCGCAAACGAAAAATAAGACAATGGCCATCACTGTCTGCGTATGTTGTTGTTGTGGTTGTTGCTGCACCTGTAAAGCACAAAATGCAGCGCAACAAAGACCACACGACACCCTCGCCTTGCTCACTCTCACATGGCCCATGTTCACTGTTCACTGTTCGGCCATAATGATTAAACAGAAACAGTTACGCTTTTGGCTCATTAATGACAGCGTACGAAAAACGTAAGAGAAAATAAAATTAAAAAAAAAAGAAAAACACAAAAAATTACTCGCAACGAATGAGCGATCACCAACAACAACAACCACAACAACGCATAAGATAAAAAAAAAACTTATAAACATATTTATTATTAACATAAAATTATTTGTTGTTGCCGTGCATGCTGCCGTTGCCGCTACCGCTGCCACTGCCGCTGCTCCTGTTATGCCAAATGTTAAAATTTAATGCTTTTTGGACCACTCACTCTGCATGGATACCAATACACATGGAGTCTAATTGAAAACTGTAGCGAATGCAAATTAAATGAAAATGACACGCACGAGTGACACTCGAGAGCACAGCACGGCCAAAGAGTGAGCGCGAGCGAGAGGGCGATCGATGATGTGGGTGGACGGTGGAGAGTGGTGTGCGACTTATCAACTTCCGCTGCAAACAACAATTGCGATCGCTGAGCAATGCGAAAGAGAGCGTTCAACCGCTCGTGTACAAGCATAGACAAATATAGACAGAGACACAGAGTGGGAGAGAGAGAGGCAGAGAGAACTGTGTTTAAACCTAATATTGCTAAAAATCATTCGCTTTATATTCTTGACATGGTAAAATGTTGAAATTTCAGAATAGTTGCTTTGCAATTTAGAAACGCGCACCGCAACAACACAACAACAAAAAAAATTACTTCAAAAATACAACAGAGAATTTAAAAAAAAAAACCTGGCAAAAAATCAGCCAAGCAGAACGCAACAAAAAAATGCTGTTGATGCGAGGGGAAAATCTACAAAACAAACAGAAAAACGAAAAAAAAATGATAATGCACACAGCACTCATGCGAATAGTGGGAGGGGGAGAACACAATACAGTGCAATGGCTGCCGGTACGTCAAGTGCACATGGGTGAACGAGGAGAAGGGGGAAATCCAACAGCGCGCACAAGTGAAGTGCGGAAATGATCAATATTTAATAAGTGTGCAGATAGAGTGAAAGAGACAGAGAGTGAGAATGAATGTATGATAAAAAGGGAGAAAAAACACACACTCACCTTATTGAGCGTTGCCGCAGCGGCTGCAGCTTCCTTGGCGACACCCACGCCATCGGCGGATATGGCATGCGTCGACGATGATGTTGCATAAACAAAAAGTGGTAAGGAGTTAAAATTTCGCAAAAGACCATCGCTGCTGCGTATGTCCTTCAAACGACGACAGAGCAGCAAGTTCTTATTAGTAGTCGTGGCAATGGCCGTAGACGCGCAGACGGGTAACAGGGCAACGGACGAAGAGGTCACCGTTGATGATGATGTTGTTACTGTACAAATTGAGGTGCTTTGCTCCTGCCTGCCACCAACACCAACGACACCAGCTGACAATTGCTTTATGTCGGCCGAGGCGGCGGCGTCGACGTCACCGTCATTGTCGCTAGCAGCGTCGGCAGTTGTAATGTCTTTGACATGTTGATGAGTCTCGCCGTCATCGCTGTGTTCCTCTGCCGACGACGACGACGCTGTTGTTGTTGTTGCCATATTGTTGACCATTTGGATATCACAGTTTGTTGTTATTGTTGCTGTTACTATAAAATGGCCAGCTTTTCGTTTGTGTTGTTGTTGCTGGTGTACCAGTGGGTGTGCTTTTTCTTCTTCTTTTTGCCTGGCTCTTGTAGGACAACAAGGACGGTGACGACAATAGCGGCAGCGGCGACGTTGTCTACTGGCTGCCGCATGTTGCAAAAGCGCACATAGAAATGTTTAGTTTTCAGCAAATGCACAACAAAAACATGCTCATCACAATTATTTATGCACTTTTTCACTTTTTACAGCAATTGCCAACTTCTTTTTGACGACTGGGTTTCTTCTTTTTTGGGAGTAGTCGACGTCAGAAAAGCACTCGTGCACTTACACACGCAAAGAGATACTAGCACGCACACACACACACTTGCGACCCGAAGCCGAAAATGAAAAGGTGATAAAACACCATTAATTTGAAAAACGAAAAATTAAAAAAAGCAGGCAATTTAATTTTTAAACACACTATTTAGCTAATAATTCACTATATAAAGCAGTTGAAACAGATTTGACCGTATTTAAAAGAGTTCGTAGCGAAATTTACATTCGCTTGTGCTTTTAAAAAATTTGGGTGTTCCACGTATTGCGTTTAAAGGGTTCACTTTTTTGTATTATATGTTAATCAGACTACTCGTTGCACTTACGCGCTTTATATTTGATACAAATTCAGTTAAATATTAAATTTTTAATATTTTTTTTGTCGGCGATGTGCAAATATTTTGCAGCTGGCCGTGTAAAATTAGTACTAAAAAAATACCACATACAATGTGTAACTTTTGGACAAAATGCGTTTTTTAGGACCAAAAAAATACCAGCAAATTAGTGCTGAGACTCAAAGTATTATTTACTTGACACATCACTAAGAAAAAATTTTTAGTTTTAAACATTGAAATGACTTATGTGAAGTAACATTTTCGTGAAACATAGGTCCTATACCCCGTTTGTTTTTGTTCATTTCGTGCTTCTTCTGCTCAACAGTCACAGAATTTTCTTCACTCTTTCTCCGATGGCATTTAATCAACACAAGTAGTCATGAGCTAAACTGTGATGGCTTTTTCAAATCACAGTGATTCAGTTTAGTAACAGCTGTTTCAGTTTCCTGTTAATTAACAGAGCTGTTAGTCCAATGTTCAGCCTGAGAACAGAATGTTACTAAGAGAAACAGAATGTTACTAACAGGCCATATACAGCAAGTTGCCGATTTTCCTCACTAGGTGGCTCTCTTGTTTGTTTGAACAGCTGAGTATTTCAAGATATTTCTTCTGTGTTTTGAGAAACTGTAACTGGGGAAAAGTCAACACAACTTTTCCTAATTTCTGGTGAGGGAAGGAGAAAGGTTTATAAACAAATACAATTCGTGGTTAGGTATGCAATAAAAAAGCATGGAAACGGTGAATGATTTGTCAGAAGATTTTATACAGCGCTTGAGCCATGCCAGCGACTTAGGTATGTTTTGGCTTCCGGTTTACAAACTGCATTGAATTGAATTCGTATTTTTTTGTCAGATTTCCCCTCAAGCGATATGTTTCAACAGGACGGCCTGTACATGGACCATGAAGACGACGTGGAAGATAACGAGCCTGACGACATTATCATAGTGCACATGGACATACGCGAGCCGTTGCTTCGGTTGCAGTAAGCATCTGCTATTGTTCGAACGCATCCCCTTTACTAACAACTCTTGTTTTATAGAAAAATCGTTGAGAAAAAGATCAATGTTAACCTGAAAGGCTATAAGTTCTGGCTGCAAGACTCGCAAGAAGTATATGCTAAGAAATTCTATAGAATGTGGTCAAATATTAATTTTGTTTTTTTAACAAACTCTTAGTTGGAGCCGCATAAAAACCTTGTGGACCAGTGCGTTAAGGGAGAGGGTCTTGTGCAAATTAACGTGCAAATCCAAACAACAAATCAGAAAATTAATATTGTCGATGTACTGAAACCAACGGAAGCAGCATTGGCTGCGCTAGCTGCCGAGGATGCCGACTTGAAAGTAAGCAACGAATTGATACCGGTCAATGTGAAAAAAATAAGATCGGAAGCATCACTGGCGAACGGTGATGGTGAAGATGAGGAGAAGCCAATTTTGAATTGGGTACTCGACAGCAAATTCAAGAAAGAGCAAACTCGACTACAAATACCTGAAGATCCAAACGAGTGGACAGTAGCGCAAGTGAAGCACTGGCTGGAGTGGGCTGTCAAGCAATTTGACTTAGTGAGTGTGAAGGCATTCAATTATAGAGCTATCATGTTTGACTCTACCAAATGTTTATTGTAGAAGGAACTGAAAATCCAAGATTGGGCCTTCGCCGGCAAGGAATTATGCGAACTTACACACGAGCAGTTCCGTAGAAAGTTGCCGCGTGATCCGGGTAATGTCTTCTGGACGCACTTGCAATTGCTCAAGGAATGCAAATTTGTATCGGTCGTGCACAAAGCAGCCGAGGAGTTACGGAAGCCCAAAGAGCAACGCATCATACGCAAATCAATACAATCCGTGCGAAATCAATGTAAGGTTTATCAAGCAACTATATTGGCTTTTAAAAAGGACGCTCTATGTTTTACAGCGCAATCACCGCAGAGTCCGAACAACTTCAGCACCGTTGGCTCCGGCAATAACTCACAAGTTCAGCTTTGGCAATTTCTACTCGAGATACTAACAGACCGCGAGCATACGGAAATAATACAGTGGGTCGGCTCTGACGGCGAATTCAAGCTGACCGAACCCGATCGCGTGGCACGCCTGTGGGGCGAAAAGAAAAACAAACCAGCCATGAACTATGAGAAGCTCTCACGTGCCTTGCGTTACTACTATGATGGCGATATGATTTCAAAAGTGTCGGGCAAACGTTTTGCCTACAAATTCGACTGCGATCTGAAACTGCTGATCGGCTACGATGCCGCCGAACTCAGCGCACTGGTCAACGAGCGCAGCTTTGATGAAACGCAATATTTGCGCCAACTTGAAATGGAAGACGAGGAATAATCCAAACAGGAAACATACATTTAACATAGGCAAAAGGTCGTACAATCTTTTTTAGATTTAAGCTATAAAGTTTTTTTCAAACAAAGTGTCAACAAATTAGTTCCTAAGTGCCTCTAAACAGAGCTATTTGTTTGAATATATATTTTTTTTAAAACTTGGAATACAATTATAAATCGAATTAAGTTTAAATGCAAAATATGTTCACTTTATTTGTTCAATACACACATACATAGACTGTCGTCAACTTTTGTCACTATACATATGTAAATAATTCCAATAGGTTGTTTAATACGAGACGAAGGTTGCGGGTGCGTGCGTGTAAACATTGGCGATTTTTGTAAAATCTTTCAAATGACATTCCACTCTTGCAATTTCCGTTGATTTTACGTGACTAGTTTCGCTTATGTTACGTTACGCTAAGGCCTTTGTTATATTTATACACGCATTTGTTCGTTACATTTGTGTCTTATATTAAAAATATTTACATGAATTTATTCAGATACTTAAATGTAATAATTCCCACGGAATGTCATGGAAGCATGCATGTCAAGGTAGCTTTAGCACAAAACTGTTGCTTGAAGTCCGAGCCAAGCGTTTTTTTGTACAACATTTTTGAGCACACGTTTCATATGTCCGACCACAATTCCAGCTAAACGTGGAGTTGGGCGACAACTTGGCCGCTTTGCTGCTTAAAGAGATTTGTTCGTCGTCATAATACTTTTCACTAAAAATTATCGATTACACATATAACTAAGAGACACTTTATACACGACGGACAACTAACTACTGCGCTAAAACCGAGTCAAATGTAATGCTAAGCGTTAACAAAACTACAACTACAACTATAATTTCTATAACTCAGTCGTGATCTCGTCCTGCGGCCGGAAGCCCAATTTGTAGAATTCATCTTCCAGCCAAAGCGAACTCGCATTGAGATCCGATATGAGATTGCCGCTCTTGAGCGTATTGAAGCTGCTGCCGAACGGATCCGATGCACGCGGCTCCTCGAACTCGTGCAGACTGATGAGCGACCCGAACAGATGCAACTTCTGATTAGCCGTGCCCGCGCCGCCGCCCAGACTTGTCGGCGCATGTTGACGAAAGATGCTCTGCTTCTTGGCATAGGTCGCCGTCGCAGCATCGAAGTCGTCGACGGACACGCCTTGTGTCGTGCCGCCAGGCGGCTGAAAGAAATCAATGAGCTGGCCCACTTGTGGCTTGTAGCGCTGCAGAGCCTGCTCTGACCACGCATACAAACGACTCCAATCGTGCGGCGGCGTCGGTATCAACTCGATGGGCCGATTGAGCAGTATGAGTATTTTGGCAAGATCACGCACGATGGGTCGATACGAGTTGGCGGCTGCCACCTCGCCGGACAGATACAGTTTGCGTATCTGGCGGCGTGTGTCATTGAGCATGGCGAGAAAATACTCAGCATTGGGGCGCAGATCATTCAGCTGACGCAAGAAGTCCGAACGATCCAAGGTATGTTCATTGATGAGCTTCTGTTTGACTGTTTTACGGCGTCGTTTACGCCGTACAAGCATCACGGCAACCGCAAGCAACGACAGGCAGACCAGAAAGCCGCCCAAGAGGCCAGCGAAGGCGGCCATAAGCGGGCCCGAGTAGCCGGTTGGCGTTGGCACACAGACACGGCCCATGAACTCCGTGTGCGCCGACCATTGGTCAATGTAGCCGGAGGGGCACTGTGGCACGCATTGACGCGTATCCGTGACCAGGTACATGGGGCACTTGATGCAGCCGACGCTGTTGCAGCGCAAGCAGTGCGAACTCGTCGTGGCCGGACAATCTGTTAGGGCGAGAAGAGGGAGCAGCGGAAAGTTGTGATTAGTGAATGGTAAAAATTCGTGTAATTGTTGCATGTTGGCTTATGAAACGACTCCGGGCGCTAATAAGCATAATTGAAATTAGCATTTTGTTAACAAAGTCAATTGTTGGCTTTCAGCTTGACTAATTAAGTTGTTGCACACACACAAATAAACAAAACCAAATTGAGACACACACATAGCAAACAAAACAAACCAATTGGAACATGTCGCTTTACCTTGGACTGGCATACAAATACAGAGAGAGAGAGAGAGGGAGAGAGACAGAAAATGTTTTCGCCAGAATTTGGCTTGTAACTCAACTAACTAACATGACTTACAACACGCATTTGACAAACTCTCACGCAACATCGAACTGTGTCAACAAGCTCCAATCCAACGTGACCACCAACATGAGCGGGGGAGCCGCGGCAAAGCGTAAGCAATACAAATCTGCGTCTGAGACAAACAAGAGCATTTATTCTAGGAATTGACGCGTCTCAACTGTTGGTTGATATGACGGACGACGCTGCTTTTAAGCTGGGAAAGTTCATCATGGCCAAAGTGAACTAAAAGCGAACTAAAAAAAACTTACAACAGCGATGACAACAACAACGACAACAACCACGCAATAGTCGACAGAACACTTCAAAAGCTTTTGAGCCGACAGCGAATTCAAGCGATTGCAATGTCTTAAAGGTGCATTGAAAGGCACAACACGGGCAGAGCGGCAGAGGGGCAACGGCAAACCAACTGCACGATGACGAACAAGACAAGGATGATGATGATAATAATAATGATGTTGATCTTCTTGTAAATGTGCACAGTTTTGTAATTCCAAGACTAAAATTGATTTCTGCTTATTTTAGCACGTCGTCGTGAAATATATACGTATGTATGTGTGTACTTGTTTATGTATAATTCCCACACGTAGCGCAGTCAGCAGATCAGCGACGACGCTGATAATGATTATGATAATGATGAAGATGATGATGTCTCAGTTGCATTCGAAATTAACTTGTTTACTCGCTAATATGTTGGAAAATTATCCTGTAAGCATGTAATTGAATTTGACGCAGTTCAACGCAACGATCTGACAACTCTGAAACACACACACACATATACACATTCACAGTCGAACACACACATGCGTTGCACATTCGTAACTGTGTAAAAATTGATAGGTAATTGTTATTTCTTTTAAATTGATTAAGCCCAACGGCCAGACCGCTAAGCCAGCGGTGGGGGGCAGGCAAGGCGCGCACAGATAATATGTTTTTAATCGGAAATTCGATGCAACAGACAAAAGCATCGTTGCTTCGTTGTAAATAAAAGCTGCTCGAGGCGCTTGCTCAACTTGAGTCTTTGCAACTGAAGTTCTTGAGACTTGTTGTCTGTAGCAGAGGAGCTGCACAGTGCATCAGCCAAATGTAATTAACATATGTATTTCGGAGGTGTGGCAAAGCGAATTAATATCTTTGATTGTAATGCGCATTCGAATAGAAACTAACAAGTGTAACTATTATGACAACATGTTCTGTCATTTTCAGTTACTTAGTTAGAAATGCTGCCGCTAACGACAAAACGGCGTATAATTAAATTCATACAATTGAACGGTGCACCAAACTGACGATGACCTTGAGGCAGTGAGTTTTATTGCTGCTTTTGTTGTTGGCCGCTGATTTGAAGCGCCCAAACCCAATGTAACAACCGCGAGCACTTGATGAATAGCAGCCACTGTGCTGCGCATATGTGTACATGTGTGTGTATGTGTGTGTGTGTGTCAATTGTAAGTCCGCTTGTGTGTTAATTTATCTGCAGCTGAAATGAAGGGACAGACGGACATGGCTTGTTTGTCAATTGAGTGCGCGCCCCACACAGCGCTCGGCGGAGCTCAAAATCAAATCAAATCAAATCTGTTTGCTCGCATTGACGTCTGAATTTGCATAAGTTTTAATCAGCAAATGTTTTTTTTTTTTTTATTTGCAAAGCGACAAGTGTCCAATAAGGAAACATGTTCATAATGCACTTGCAAGTTGTAAATTGTGTTTTGTTTTTGCATGAGCCATGCATTTACTACAAATTAGCCATGTTACTGAAAATGGTGATGATTTTTTTTTTGCTTTTTGTTTTTTAAATTTGTTTCACTTTTGCGGCGCAATGCTTTGAACATGAATCGCCCTTGGCTAAATTTCAATTCGCAGTTTATTTTTCGTTTTATTGCATATTTGCGCCGCAGAATTCTCTGCACAACAAAAAAAATATGCGCAAAGCAATCATTAAAATAACGGCGCTTAAATGCTGCGCTCTGTGCGCCAAACGAATGCCGTGAGCAACGAGAGTATGCGCGCATGCAAAATGGGCGGACGCTGGCCTCACTCACACACACACACAAAGTAAGGACAAAAACATTCGTTGCCAAAACTTTCCAACTTGGCGCAACTCTCTCTCGCTCTCTCGCTCTCTGCCTCTTCCTCTTCTTCAACGACTGTTCAATGTTGCTCTTTGCCAAAATATGCCACGTTTTTTGGTCATTTTAATTATGCGCGCAAAGCATGCAATTTTCGGCGTGCAAAAGAGCGAGACAGCAATAATGTTGCAGACCAAAACAACTTAAACATGTCAAATGTTCATTTATAATACAACAAAAATCTAATTGTTTTTTTTTTTTGTTTCTTCCGTCTGTTTAAATTTGGCGTTTTTTGTGATAAATTACCAAATTTGTTCCCTTTAAAAAAATATTTTTATGTGTTCATTTAATCTTTTTTTAATAATTTTTTGTTACTTGTTTTTTTTTTTTTGCTGTGCCGTACGACATCCGCTCAAATGCTTTGGTTGCGATTTTGCATGAATGTCACGATTTTCAGCAATGGCAAGCTGAATTTCAAATGAAAAAAAAAACGAACAGCAAAAAAAATCTCAAAAAAAAAACGACTATTCATAACAAAGACAACATAAAGTTTTTGAAAAACTTTTGAATAAAGCGTTAAAACATGTGATAAGCTTAAAAGAGTTTGCAAAAAGTTATCTTTTCTTTTCAAGATTCAAAATTTGGCAAACAAACATAAATGTTGCAACAACAATGTTGCTATGTGTGACATGAGTCTGCAATTTATGTCTCAACAAATGCGACACATGCAAAATGTTGCTCAATCAGTCCACTTATATATCCATCTCGCTCACGCTGCCACACACTAATTAAGCTGGAATTTGTGCGCCCTCAATGTGCGCTCTTCATAAGTGAAATGTTGCAGGGATGCATGGTCAATTAAACAAAAGTGTTGCCAATGAATTTTGCGTTGTCCATCAGCAGATTACATGTAATTGCTGAAAACATGATGGATTGTTACAAGTGCCGTCAAAACTGATCGGCAAACCGGAAGCAGCGAGCAGATAAAACGTTGCAATTGAATTGATGACTTCATCGAACGCAAACTGATTCGATATAATCTGCGCAGATTGCTCAGATTTGAACGAATTGGCAAATTTGCCGCAAAACAAACTTATTCATTTCGCGTACGTCAAAGTTGAGATACATTTTGCGTTTTTGGGAACTTGTTTTTTTTTTTTATGTCAAACGTGTTTTCTGTGCGGTTTGTTTTCTGCGCGCTTGGCAAGCTGTTGGTAACTGCCGACGCGACGCCTGCCATAAAAATCATATTTACAACAGCGGCAGCGGCAGCGACGTCAACGTCGACGGCTGTAATGTATCTCAATGTTGTTGTTGTTATTGTTGTTGTTGCTGAAATGTTAACTGTTGTGTCCAATTTTGTTTTCTGCTTCTTTTCTTTGCTCTTATTTATTTGTTAATAAATAATTTGTTGCGCGAAAAAGAGGGCATGAGTTATTTGTTATAATTGCTTGTACGCGTTTATGCCTCATTATGTGGCATGACAGCTTTTACTGCTTTCCTTATTGCAAAATGGATTTGCACAACTTTCTTTCAATGAATAGTAATAATAATAATACTATAATTGAACAAGCTTAAAGAAATTATTAGCATCAAAATGCCGACAGAGGTGAGGGCGAAGGGTAGTTTGCTGGTTCGGCCGGTACGCCAGCGCAATGTGCCGCCTTTGAGCGTTAAAACTGTGGTCTATAACCCACACACACTTGACTTAAGTCGACTTGAGGCGCAATCAGTTTGAATTATTGCACGGCAAATGAAAAGCAAACAAAAATCGTCTATAATATGAATGGAACAAATTAAATTGGCTTACAAGCCAGTCAAGTGGCAAATTTACATAATTTCTAGTTAGATTTTTGTCTCTTGTTCGCTCTTTTTCTAAATTTAAATTTAATTTGATTTGTGTTGAATATTAGACAAGTCTAATTTGCATAATAACAAAACGTGGCATGCCGCTTACTAACGGCATTCGTCGCGACGCAAAGCCAATCAATTGTTCAGCCATGAAAGCATCTTTTGTGTCGTCGCAACGTGGGTTGACATAAAACTTTCAAGAATCGAGTGATCCCAAATGTTTGAAGCGCTTGTCTGGCTTAGCAAGTTGTAAGTCGACAAATTGTCAACGTTGCCAAAAGACAAACAACATTTTAAGGGGGTTATGTTGTTATAGAAGCCGAAATTTGATACTCGTTAACACTTTAAGAATTGAAGATAATTTTTCCAAAAAAATAAAATGTTAAATCATCATTTAATCATGTTGTGAAGTGGAGTTAAAAAAAAATGTGGTGCCATGGTTGACATGATTCCAAGACTTGCAGTATCTGAAAAATAAAAACACAAATGCAGACCTGCAAGGGATAGACGTCGTTATAGCTGGTACCATGGAAAAAAAACTTCTAAATTTTTTCACAAAATGGCGACTATTTAAAAATGAAAAATGTTTTTTTGCCTTACTTTTTTACTTTTACCAATTTCTATAAAAAGTAAAAAACATTTGTTTTGAAACACCCTTAGTTCCTGGCATAGAGTGATATATTAAGAAGATTCATTTAAAATTTGGCGTTGATCCCACGATTAGAATTGGAGATATCCGTCAAGTTGTTTCAAGAAAATCGCATTTAAAGTTTCGCTTCACATTACAAAAACAGTTATAACTTTGAAAATACTTCAAATTTAGGAAAATCTTTTCAGGCGCATTTACTTGAAGGTCCAGAGAATATAAAAGAAAATATTTATTTTTCCAAAATTATAGACCAGAAACCTCCCCCGCCTTAACGCTTTGCAGCGGCAAGCAAAGTTCAAAGTTGTAAAAGCAAAAGTCTTTGGGCAACAACAACAACAACAACAACAGCAACAGTTGAGTGCGGCGGCTTCTTCAAATGAAGTCATTACATTGGCAAAGCAACAAAGACAGTGCTTGCAAGAAGTATGCGCACGAGCAAAACACACAAAACAAGTTACACATTTAAGCCAAGTTGGACTTGTGCCAAAGCGACGCGAAACTTGCGCAATGCGTCTCATTTTACGCTTGCAAGACGCTTTTTGACAAGTCGCAGGCGCATGCGTCACACACCCAACAACAACAACAGCAGCAAGAGCAACAACAACACGCAAAAACAGTTGCACTTTTGTCGTTCGCAAATTGCAACAAACTGCCAACAGTCGTCGACCATGGGCCGTGGGCGCAACGCCAGCGGTCAGCCGCCGTTTGCCTGGCTGTGGGTTTGCCAGCGGGTAGCGGGGGGCTCGGCGGCAGCTCAAACGGCCCACACTCGCAGCATGCAGGCGAATCTGTCGTTGGCTAGCTTAGCTTAGCTTTGATTGCGGCAAATCGCGTTGATAATTGCGCTCGGCTTCCTCTGTTGCTTTTTACCGTAGCGATTTTAGTTTGTTGTTGTTGTTGCTTTTTTCTTCTCTTTTTTTTTATCAATTAATGCGAATTTATTCAGAGGCGGCTTTTGAATGTTTTCACTGCGTTTTCTTGTTGAAATCTAATTTAATGAAGTTGATTTGCTGTTTGGTCACTCGCGTGATAAATTTACTAAATTAGCACAATTACCGTTAAAAGCGTTTAAACAAATTATAGGTGTGCGGTGGGGTAATGTTGGGGTTATGCTTATTAGCATGTTTGTTGTGGCAGTCGAAACATTTTCAATTAAAAAGTTTACATTTTCTCATTAATTTAATTTGTTTTTCAGTTGCTCATTTCAAACAAATTGCAGTCAAGACTCATTTACAATAATTAAATAAATAATGCAAAATATGAAGTTATCGACTTCAGTTTAAATGTTCATTACTTCAACTTTTGAAATCCCAACGCAAGAAGAGGAGTATTATAGGTTTGGCATGTATTTCTGTCACTGACATAAAGTTGCCAAACAAATAACCTTTTAATTTTGAGCAAATTATGTTTCAAGAACATTTTTTTAATAATGAAAAGTCATATGTTACATTAAGCCGTATCACACATACGGCAGTCTAGCACTCATTTGGTATTCATGTTGAGATAAATAATTTTTTCTGCTACAAATTAGTAATTGATACTTGTTGTTTAGTAAACAAACTTTTCAAAAGAGACTATAAATCTAACAGTTATATAAGAACCGTTAGAGCGCTTTTCAAACACTCATTTCGCCAGGCGACTTTCTTACAGCTGTTGAAGTCAATTTGCTCGAAAGGAACACAGACAAAATTAATGCAGTGAAGTTGTTAATTAGAAAGCTGAAATGGCAAATAATTTGCGCAAACGTGTTAATTAGCGATCGTTTCGAGAAACGTTAAATAAGCCAAAAATCAATTGAGCGACGACAAACGTAGAAAGCCTTCCATGAGAGAGACCGCCATGCCGTGAGCTCATTAACAATTGCAGACAGGCAACATTTTAGCCGTCAATCAAACGCGAAGACGACCCATGTCAAACAGTAGCCACGACTCCACGGGCCAGCGACATGAGGCACGAACAGCTTCCGCAAGCGGCGAAGTCATTCAAATTTGGCTGGTGAACATGTTTGTATGCACTTTACATTTTGTTAGCACAGCAATAACTTTCGCATTTCAAAGCAAAAGGCACAAGGCATGTATCTTTTAAACGTTTCTTAACTCTGACAAGCGAACAATATTCAAATTTTAAGTAATAATTATCTTTTCTTGGCCAACCAAGAGCTTAAAGTATAACAAATGCCTGAAAAGCGCTTCAGACTTGACTTCACTTCAACGTCGATGTGACGCAGACCTGACCGATTGCTCGTGACTCACGCACGACTGACAAGACTCGACAACTTGCGAGACACAATCAGACACAGACAGCGTTGAGTACTTGACCGAATTCCTGCATTAACTCATGGTGGTCTCAGAATCTATACGAGGGCTCTGCATGGCCTGCATGATGCCTATTTGCGGTTGCTTTGTATTTGCATTTGCATTTGTATCTGACACTGACAACAGTACTTTTTTTTTGTCTTTGTTTTTGTTGTTGCTTGCCATATGTTTGTGCAGCACTCATTTCGTTACGTCTCGAAACTTTTCCATTACGTAAAGCAAATATTCGCGTCAATAAATTCTACAAGGAAAAACTGACGTTTGACAATTTTGAGCTTTGCCATAAGCCAACAGCACTGCAAAAAAACTTTTCCATTACGTAAAGCAAATATTCGCGTCAATAAATTCTACAAGGAAAAACTGACGTTTGACAATTTTGAGCTTTGCCATAAGCCAACAGCACTGCAAAAAAAAAAACCATAAGCACACAAAAAATTATGCGCATATGTTGAGCGGTCTGTGCATTGATAATGATCTTCATAAAGCATATTTTTTGTTTGTTGTTGTTTTTTGCTCACTCCTGCTTTGCTCACTCGCCAAATTGTCGCCTGCAACGACATGATTGTTGTTGTTTTTTTTTTTTCATGCCAACAAGATCGTGTCTCTTTGATGCTGCCAAAGAAATGGCAAAAGGAAATGCAAGCCAAAGTTAGACTGGAGCTGGAGCTGGAGCTAGTGCTGAAGCGCACTCCACAGCGTTGAAACGTATCGACTTGAAACATATCGTGCCGTGTGTCGTGACAAAACGCTTCCTTGAAAGGTGTGCTGCGACGACAATTAATTTTCCTTTTGGATTTTCATGTTACAGCCAAGTGAAGCTAACAAGATCGCAAGCCAGCCACAACATGCAACACAAACAACAACAACAGCAATAACAACAACCAAAGCGGACTATCAAACGTTATATGCACACTCGATACCTCGAATCGATGAGCTGCGCTGAGCACGCAAGCAATGCTTAGAATGCAACTAACGAACTATGACTGCGCTAAAAGCGCTAAGAAATGCGCTAAAGCGGCGAAAGCCAGCCAGCCCAGTGGCGTTGCAGCGCTTCTATAAACGTATAACTCACGGTCAAGCAGACTATTGAAAGATTTCATTAGATTAAAACGAGCGCATAAGAAATTCAATTCATGTTAGAAAGATAGCAGATACACGCCACTGCCGCGCACATTCCTATTGCCTTTTCTACCATAGAAGACTCATTTGGTTTGTCTCACTCGACTCGTCGTTGCCATTGCATTGTCGTGTGCTCAGAGCAATGAAACTAAAGCAAACCAAAACTGTTAGCCGCTTCAATGACCATTCTAAGCCATTCTAACCAACCAACCAACCACAAAAGTCGTTTAACTTTTGCGGTACATTCATGCTGCCTTCTACAATGCGTGCACAACATGCTGCAGCTGCAACATGCTTGCATACAACAAAGATATTTCTATGGAAATGTTTCGATGATGGCAATAACATGTCGTCGCTGCTCTGCAACATTTACGGCGCCGGCAGAGGGTCGCGCAGTCGCATTGTGCGGTCAGCACTCTAAACTGACATTTAGTGGCACTCAAAATCGTAGGCAGCAGAAGACTTTCGAAAATTATCGCGTGCACTTGACTCAACTCAAGTCAACAGACACTTCACAATGCACAATAGTTGCATGTTGCAACAGCATTGCATACGCGAGCATCTTCACTTTGTTTTGACAGTTTGAGTCCAAGGTAAAGTATTATTAAATATTTGTTAAGTAATTAAGTTTATACCGTAATTAATGCATGGATTTCACTTTTAATAAAAAAAAAAATAATTGAATAATGTCGAATAATTAATATTTTTTATATTCTTTATTTCTATGGTTATTATTTCTTGCACAACACACAATCAATGTTTGGCAACATGTTGCCGCAACATACCGAAATGTTGCCTTGGCCGCTGTCGGCAATTTGTGTCTCAGTGGGTCAGCAGTACTGCGGCAGTACTTCGTGGGCGTCACGTCACATTTGGCGACTTTCGTGCATTTGTTTGCTGCAACATTGACGTGGCAACTGCTGGCCGCCCACACACATGCGCACACATGTACGCTGAGCGACACTTGTCAGCTCTTGCTGTGGCATTTATATTAATGGCGTTTTAATTATGAGCGCGCGCAAAATTTCCGAAAGATACAATAAATATATATGTACGGCTTGGCCCGTAAGGCCGATATGGCTGCTGGCTGCTGGCTGAAAGTGAACGGCAGCCAAAAATACGCGTGGCAGTTGGCAGATTGACAGCATTTAACGGAAATTGCTGCAAATTTGTAACAAGCAAAGCACATTTTTTCTTTTTGTTGTTGTTGTTGTTTTTGTTTTTGTCTTTCTTTCTTTTGGTTTTAGTTTTAGTTTTAGATTTGTCATGCTTCTACGCAAATGCAACGTTGGCCGTTTTTCGTTGCAACCATGATGGCCTTAGATGTCTCAGCCAACCAACAACAACAACAACGAACAACAACAACAACAAAAAGCCGCTTAAATTGACAAAATTAATGCAATGTGCGCCAACTCAACTCAACTCAGCACACCGCCGCACGTCGCGCCTTGCCACAAGCACGTCAGCACGTCACTCACGGCTCGGACAGCGACATTTCGACAGCAAACATAATAATAACAAATAAACAAAATAATACTTCGTTTTTTTTTTAGACCATTTCCATTTCATTGTCCAAATCATGTATCGAATTGCGCAATTTTTTTTTGCAGTCTGTCAACATTTCTTTTTCATTTTTCTTCATGCAATTCTTTTTATAGCGAAAACCGAATTCTTGCTTGTTGTGACATAAATTAGCGCACAACTGCTGCAACATAACCGACAAGCCAAGCCAAGATTTCCACAGAAAATATGCAACTTGAAGTCTTTTATCGCTTGGCTTTTGTTTTGGCCTTTAAAACTTTTTGTAGAACTTAACCCGCATTTTTTTTCCACCAGCAAAAGATAATCGCGCACAATAAAGTTTTGCGCAAAACATGCCACAAATAACAGATAAAACAAAAGCAGTCAAAAGTATCTCGAACGTTTTGAAAAAAAATGTCTATCAATCGCGCTTGTTGATCTCACGCGCACAGTCGGACCGACCTTGTCACTTGTGCGCTGAAAATAACCTCCAAGCAAAAGCAAAACAACAACAACAATGAAATACTATAAAACACCCACGACAATTTATCATTAGTTAATTGAGTTCAACAAGTTGTGAAATACATAAAAAAATAATAATAATGAAAATCAATTATTTGGTTTCGGGTCAGGCACTTTTGAAGACCCCGAACGGCGACGATGACGCTGACGACGACAATTGACAATGAGGTGAGTCGCTTCGACAATGCTGATCTTATCGACTAAGTCAACCAATTGTACAAAATGTAATTTAAAAAAAAATTCAATATAAATTATAAATTTTCCGACTTTGTGGAATTCGTTGCAGGAAACGTGTCTGAAATGCCCAATTAAACGCACATAACAATAAGAATGTATAAATATTTTTCAAAACATTTTTCAAACATTACACAAGCGACAAATTAGAAATTGCCAATGATATTTCCAAAGTGCCATGAGCAATCGTCATACAATAACTTTGTGGCGGGACATGAGCATTTGTGCGTGAACTGAACTTGAACTTTAAGCAGCAGTGGCGACGGCTGGCGACTGGCGTTGGCCTAAATTGAATCAGGCGTGAAGCAATCGCAATCAAATCACAGCGAAGAGCGCCAAATAGATGTCATCGCATCGAATCGGCTTCGCCAGCGTAATAGGAAGAATTGTCGCTGTGATTTTTGGTTTTATTGACATTGAAATTGTCATAAAAATGCGTTGTCAATAAATTTGCCATGTAAATCGATTGGCGCGCTTTCTTGCATACATAATCATAAATTGTAATAAAAAAACTATATTCCCCCATTAATATTTTATTGACTACTCATGTTGTGATATGTTTTGTTGTACACGTACCGTATTTAACAGTAGCAAGCAATGAAATTAATGCAGATCAGTTAACATAAAAGGCTTACAATAAAAAAAACTCAACAATCATTAAAACAAAAAGGCCTATTTTGCGCAATGTTGTGGCAAGAATTCGGAATTTAAGGTGGGATGATCTGTAGTTGAATGTTTGGGAATCTCACTCTATAAAGACTTTACAAAATCAACTTGATTTGCCAGAATTCCAGAATCCCACAATCTATTAATATTATAATGAGAGTTTGCAAGTAACAAATCAAAAGTTCCAAGTTACTAAGGAGCGCTTCAAAGAATCTCAAACAAGAAGGTGATCTTCGGACTATACTTCGATCAACTCTACTGGGTCGCCAGTTAAAGACGCCTAAACGGACAACGCTTAAACAAAACAAACAACTCACAATTCTGATCGAAAATACATGATATATATGCGTCTCCCCATCTTCTACTGGTCTTTAACAACAAGTATTAACACATAAAGCAACTTTTATATAATCTTGTATAATATGAGCTTAAATTTGAAGCCGGAAATGGAAAACTTTTCAAAGCGCATACAACAAACGAAGAAGATCTGATCCGATCCGATCCGATTTCGCTATTGCAACAATGAGAAAGTTGTGTAAATGTTATAGTTAAGTTAATATTTCAAACGTACAAAATAATAATTATATTTTGAAAGGAAATTTTTCAGTTGAAATTTAAAGTTGGCTCAGGTTCAAAGTACAGTTCTAGCAAACCTGAACGGCAAGTCAATTAATTAATGAATCAAAGATCGCGCAATTAATCGCACAAATGTCGTACAAAAGTGCCACCGCCCGCCGCCCGCACCCCACACATGCGTTCAACCGGTTCGAGTGCCAACGATGATTTCATCTAATGCAATTACGGTTCGGTTGCGTTCGCCAACTTGGAAATTTATGAACTCGCAAAGGTAATAATTAATGCTCGCCGAGCGTTCCGCTTGAGCGCATAAATTGAACGAGAACTTCATGAAAGAATTCTTTACGGTTTTATTATACATTTTTTTTTTGTTTTTGTTTTATTGCTTTGCCAAATTGATTTATTTACACTTTTTTGAAAGTCGAAAAGACCAAAGCCACAAAAATTGACAATGCAGCAACGCTTTCAATGTCACGACACTTTGGTATTTGGCAAGCATTGACGTGTGAGCGTGTATCGCGCTGGCTGCACAAATTGTATCTAATGGTCATAATTTAACGTCAAAATGTGCGATTGCAACATGATGTGTGCCTTCGAATGTTAAACAAAAACGCCCGGCATGCCATTTCGTTGAAGTTGAACAGCGGCCAGTATCTACAAGATACGGCAAGTATCTACAAGATACGCAACGTGAGGCAAACAACGTATACTTTGGCCAATAATTGATAAACAATTATTAGCGCATATTTGTTGCTGTCTCTTTCGCACACACACACATACAAACACTAGGCAATTGATGCGCGCGCGCCTCAATAAATTTCCCATTGCGTTTGTTTGATTATTTCAATTTTCAACAAGTTGTTGAAACATTTTTTTATTTCATTTTTGTTGTTGTTGTATTTAATTTAATTTGTCCGACAGTTGTACAATACGCGCGTTCTATTGCGGCTCATTTCGAAATTAATTGAATTAAGTTGTTGATTGAAGCGTTGAAAATGAATTTTCAAATGTTTTTGCGTTAAACGTTTCTCCTTTATTTCTTTTACGAAACAACAACAACAACAACAACACACAAGTGTGGCAACATTAAATTGGCTAACACACAAGCACACATCAGATACAAGATACAAGCTACAGCGACGCCGGCAAGTCCAAGCAAACGAACATAGTCACACGTTCGCCGTTTAGTTAATTTCGTTAGTTTCGTGAATTTCGTTAATAATTACAAACTTCCGCAGAAATAAATTAACAAATTTAAGACGCTCGATTGGCAAGAGAAAAGCGACTTTATCACTTTGTTAGCATCTTAAGCCATGTTTCATTGCTTTGCTTAAATGCTATAAAAGACGCCAAATGGTTGGCCAAATGTGCAAATCTGTAAATGACAATAAAAATAAAACCTTTGGTGGCAAAAAACCTCAGCGATGCTTCGTCACTTAACAAGCGCAAAAAGTATCTGTACCCAAAATGGCCAACTAACTAACCAGCCAACTAACTAAGTGACTAAGTTAATGTTTAAAGTCTTTTGCTTTTTGCAGTGTACTTCAGCGGCTTCTTAAAAGAATGGCACTCTCCTCCCGCCCGCTCTAATGCTGGCTCGCTGGCTCACTTGGCTGGCTGGCTGGCAGCTTGGGCTAAAAGAGAACCAGTTTTGTTTTCGGCCAAAAACTTCAGGCGTTTGCTGCTGCTGCTGTTGTTGTTATTGCTGTTGTTGTTGTTGTCTGCAAACGAGTTTTAAACTTGCCAAAAACAAACAAACAAAAATAAAAACAAAATGCTTAAATGTACAAAATACAGAACGAAAACTGAGACTGCGAAAAATAAAGAAGTAAAAATCTCATATACATAAAATGGCATTCTTTTAATGGTTAATAACTATCGACAGGTGAATGAAATTATAGAATGCGGCTACTTGTGGCTTATGTTGTTGCAAATTGTACAACTTAAATCAAAAAAGAAGACGTTGAACTCGAGGCGCAGTCGAATTAGTTGCTTTCATGTTAAATTAATTTCGAAAATTACTTTTGCAAAGCTACGCGAACGCCAACACACAGAATGTGCAACGCGCCGCATGTGGCATTGCGGCAAACAGGAAGCCAGCAGCAGCAGCAGAACACGAGTGACAGCGCGAAGTAATGTCTATGCTGCTGACTTTTGAACTGCGCTCGGCAACAGCAGTACCGCAAGCAGTACTGTGTTTTGTGGGGTGTGCAGCAATGGCAGTGAATTGCGCTGCAAGGTTTGTATGTACAGCAAAGATTATGCGCGCCGATAAGCCAAGTCAACAGCAGCTTAGCACGAGAACAAAGCCCCGCATCAGTGCAGCGCGCACAAGACAGGGATCAATGACATTTCGCTCCAGTCAGCCAGCCAGCTAGTCGGCCAGCCTGCATTTGGTCTTTGTGCCACAAGCAGCAACCTCAACTAAACGAAACGCAACGACAGCGTTGAAAGAAAGTCGCTTGTTTGCCACTGCCAGACAAGATATTCTAAGCAAATGATGAGCAGCGTATGAAGTGCAACTTTGTTGTTGTTTTTGTACTTTGCGCTGAGGGCCGAGCCAGCATATTTGTATTTGTTTTTTATTTTGTGCGTCGACCACAAGTGCTAACAACTTGCGACATTGTTGCAGATGCACGCATCTTCAGTTAATCTTGCCCAGTTGTTGTTGTTGTTGTTGTTGTTGCCCAAGCTTTGATGCAAATCTATACATGTAAAAATAAAAAACAAAGCCTCTTTAATCAGTAAAGTTGTTGTGACTCATTGCTTTTGACGTAAGATCCGTTAAAGATGCGCTTACGTTTAACTAATGACTCAGAAATCAAATACACAACAAAGCTTCAACTTCAAGCCATGAATATGTATTAAATTCTTTGAATTCTTCATGAGTTGTAAAAGTCAAATAACTGCCAGACATTTCTAACGTTAGTTATATGCCACGCCTTTTGATATTCTTATACTGCTTATTCTCTAAATTGTATCTGCGCTCAAAGCCAATAAACCTATTCAAACAAAAGCCGAAATAAAACCGGTAAATCAACAAAAAATGTATCTGCTCAAGCGGTGTGCATGTTACTTAGCGCAACTTAACTGTGAAACGGTTTCAAGCTCGAATTACCACGGCAGTAGAACAGCCAACAACAACAGCAACAACAACAGCAACACTTGAGCCAAATCAACGCGATTAACAAGGCTTATCAATCTTCACGCCCAGTCAGCGACAAAGATGCCGCGCCGATAAGCTTAGAGTTTATTGTATCTTAAGCTTTATACGCACATGCCTGAGATACTTCGTATCTTTCACGCCTTGGCCGAAGTGAAAATCGTCTTTGTTGGCAAACAATTTTTAAAATAAAAAACAAACAAATTATTTTGCACTATTTTTAGCAATAAAACCATATCGAAACAATCTGACCATGACTGTTGAATGACAACAAACGATCGACAAAAAATACCCAAAAAAAAAAAGGTTAAAAGTAAATGTACAAATTAAGTCAAGGCACATATATACATACATGTGTATATACAAACATGCTTACAAGTATATTTGAATTTTTAAGTGTTTACCGACACCCAAGAAAAAAAAAAAAAGCGATAAACTTGAGCATTTGAAGTACTTTGATTGTATCTGTGGTGCGCTTGGGCAACGGTAAATGTACGCTTAAGTTGGCAAGCACGCCAAGGAACGAGCCGTAAGAATACCTTATATGAAACGTTCCCGACCTACGCAGTACACTTGGCCATAACTCTTGCCAACTATCGATCTTCGTCTTACACTCTCCCGCTTTCGCACGCACTTTCTCTAACTGCTCTCGTTCGCTCTTAATGAAACATGAAATTCATTTAAGTTTTTTCTCAAAATGCCTTCGTTACGGTTCGTACATGTTTAATAGGTTTTTTATGCATTCAAGCCCTTCTGCCGCCACTGACCGTCCCTCAGTTGCAAGCTCTGTCAGTCAAACTCTCTAGCACATGCTTTCTTTCTGCCTTTCCTTTACATCTCACCATGATTCTCGGCACGCCTCTCATTTTGTATGTTTTTTTAGTAGCGTTTTTTTTTTGGTTTTGGTTTCGGTTTTTATTTTGTGGGTTTTCTGCTTTCAATTCTTCCAACAACTTGACAACTTGGCTAATTAACTCGAAGCTGTCTGACTTTGATGATTGTAATGATGATGATGTTAACGATGATGTTGATGTTGACGATGATGTTGATGATTATGTGAAATCATTTTTGAAATTGTTGTTTTAACACTTTTGTTCTCAAAAGAAAAAAATAACCACGACGACGACAACAACAAGCATAATAACAAAAACAACAAACAACCAAAAGTACATAAAATCGAAAATTTTGTGTTTTTTTTGTTTTTGTTTTTCTGAAATGTTTGCTTTGTAGCATTTCTTTTTTTGTGTTTTTGTTTTTATTTTATTTATGTACTTTTTCTGCGTCTTCGCTGACAAACGCTAATAGACGAAAGTTGTTGTTGTTGTTGTCTGTTTTCATGTTTAATTGTTTTACTTGCAACACACACAAAATGGAACAAAATGTGGTGAAAGTTTTCTGCCTCGGCTTCTTGATATCTTGACTACTTTGATCAAATCAGCGCATGTCAAAAGTCAACTTGGCTTGGCTTCGTTTAATCGTATACATTTAATACATCGAAAGCCAATAATTCTTTTGTGATATTATAAATCAGTTTTAATCGAATTAACCTTAAAGTTTATGCAAAATTTGACTTAGAATTTCTGCGCGATTGGCAAAAACAAAGCATAGAATATTGATTGAGTTCAGTAACCTTATGAAGTAAACAATCTTTCGTGAGGAGAGTCACTAACTATTTATAAAAGTTGACCTAAAAGACGACAAATTCAAATTCAGCGTCGAATATGTACACTGCAAAAATCGATCGATGAGGAAAAAGTAAAATGGGTACTGAAAAATCAGCATTAAAAGCGCCTACGTTACATAGTGCCTCACAATACATACGTTAGTCTAATATAAAACAGAAAAGAGCAGCTCGTATAAGCTTTGGCAACAACAAGAGCTATCGAACGCGTTCGAAACATTTCGTCGTTCACTGCGTTTATAATTTTTTTGCTTAGAATGACTTGAAATTTATCTCCGTTAAAAAACAAGTAATAAAATACTGGAAATCATCAAATCACTGTAAGCAACACAAATTGCACCTTGATGACAAAGTAAGGTTATGTAAAAGAATGTCAAACTATTCTGTGTAAATGACAATTGGCAACAAAGTACAGTTAGGCTGGCCAAGACACCAAATACAAGTAGTGACCCTCGCAGAGACATTTCAAATATTTACACGCACAAAAAGAGTTGTCTCAAGTGACTACGCTGATGAGCATAAACTAACTACAAATCTCGAAAGTATGAATGACAAACTGTCATAACAAGTTATAAAGATCTGCTTAAGACAAGTTGAAACATCAGATAGAAAAGCGGCGAAAGAAAACCGCACAAAAGTTGAACAGAGTCGCACATCATACTTGAAAATGTCGTATAAACTTTAATTTTTATTGCACATTTAATTATAAATTATTTAAATTTCGTAGCAGCGACGCATCAGCAACATCATTAACATAGGCAGAGGTCTCAGCTGGAGAAATTTCTTTTGGGTTGCACATTTAAGCCGATTACGAGTGAAAAGTGTTGAACAAAGTGAGGCGACACTTTTGGCTGCTTCTTCTTCTTCTTCTTCGTTTATAGCCGTGTTATAAGTGTGGCGCGCTGACTGTCCGTTTGGGTTCGTAACGGCACATCAAGTGTTGATTCAACACAGGCGACACAACAAGATGACGGCGGCGATTACATTGATGATGATGATAATGCTGATGGGGCTGATGATGATTTGGCAATACTGTTGCTGCTGATTATACGCTCAGAGGTATTTAATGTGCAGTGAGGAGCGTGCGTTGCACAAACAAGTCTTGATTTTAATGAAATTAACATAAATTAGCAAAGAAATGCTTTGCGGCGCACAAATTGCACAATGGCTAATGCAAATATGGCAACTTTGCTTTGCCTGCCAACGAATGCAAAACTTTTGACGCCCTCGAGCGTTTTGTGTATCTGTTTTTGTTGTACATGTGTTGCCCCTTCCTTCAAGTGCAAAAGTTTGTTGGCGGCAAAGTGCAAGACTCGTTAACAACTTTGAGTTACTTGCCGCCATTACAACGAGGCCGAGGAAACAGTTCAGAGGCGCAACGTTTTGAGGTGTGCATGAGCATGACAAAATGTTTACACGGAAATGCACAAATCGAAATCGAATGCTCTACAATTGGGCACGAGCGCAATACAAACTTGTGGGAAAGCATAAATAATATGAAACTGACCCATTTCTGAACGCATTTTACACGCCATTAGAAAGCCACAAAATGCATGTAATACCGAAGTGAAAAAGAACAACAACAAAAACACACAAATTCATTGGAAACAGCAAAGGCAATAACAACAGCAAAAAAAACAACAAAAGCAATGCCCAAAAAGCACAAGCGCGAACAACAATGAAACATGTGCTTTCGTAAAAGTGAAATGATCAAATAAGAAATATAAGAAGAAGAAAAACAAATCAATGCGCGTACAAAAGACAGCAAACGTTACTGGGTCAGCCATGTATGTGTGTGCATAGTCATATGCATGTGTATGAGTGTGTGTGCTCGATTTAGTTTTAATTATGTGCGGCTAAGGCAAACGTCGTTCACAGCATCGCCTGACATGCGTCGAGTTCGAATGTCAGCATGTAACATGCGCCACAACAACGCCAACACGAATGCCATCGTTCGTTCCATCGTTCGACCGTCATCAGCCAACGCCGTTAGGCATTAAAGAATAAATCCTAAGCGATATTCTTGTTGAACTTTGGCCAAACGCTGTCGTGATTGCCGCCTAATGAATTCAATAAAATGAAAATCTTTATTATGACGATTCATGAGCAAAGTGAAGCCACAATGTGGGCAGCGAAATAAGCCATAATTATAAATGTACAATGACGCTGATATTTTTCAAATTTATTACTTGAGTTTATACACATCCATACATACATACGGTTTGTCGCTGCCAAGTACAAGTAACGCTGTATCTGCCCGCATCTGTGCAACAACATCAACAACAACAACAACAAATCGCACACAAGGCTTAGAACAAGTTTCTAATATAGTCTTTTTTACCCCTCCCTCCATTTTTGTTTTCTTTTTACGAGTTTTCGTTTGTTTTGTTTTGCTTTTTGGTTATTTGAGAAACACTCAAAGTTTATGGCGCATTTTAATTTACACAGCAAAGTTCACAACGACATGAGACTGAGCCATGAGAAACTAAACAAGACAAGTCAAGACAAAGCTGACTTTGCATGCGTTAAGCGCGCCAATCAATTGCAAGCGTTATTACAGAACGAATATGCCGAGCAACAACAAAGAGCAACACTTGATGGCATTACTAAAAGCTTCGCCCACACGTCAGCGCCTTTTGTTGAAGCTGCCCAGCGGGAAATATAAAGTCTTCCAACTGCCTTATGAATGATTACTTTTGCATGAAGCTGCCCTTCCAATTTCTTCTAATTCACATGACGTTTGTCACTTTTCGCCATGCCTAGAACCTGCCGCACTCGCTTCAAAAGAATCGACTGAGCATGGGTTTTTAACGACTGTTAAACGTTCGTGTTTTCTGTTATGCACAGCTGTTAAGTTTACTGCTACTGGTCTGCTAGTATTTATGCTGCTATTGTGCTGTTGTTAAGCTACTGTTGTTCTGTTGCCTGCAGTTTTCTTCGTCGTCTGTTAGTTGTCGTCAAAAAACACATTCAGTTCGCATGGCGATTCAGCATGCTTTATATTTTTTCCCTTTGGGTTGTTGCTGTTGTATGTGTGTGTGTGTGTGTTGAAGCGCAGTGGGCTTGATTCCTTGGCTTTAAACAAGTTGATCGTTGAACGTTAAGTTTACTAACAAATTTAACAAATTTACTTTAAGCGTTCACTTTTTCATGTTAGTTTCTTGTTGTGACTTTCTTTCAATGTTTGCATAAATTGTTAACCAAATTGATTTGGCTTTGTTTTCTTTGGCAGTTACTTTTTTTGGGGTTTAGCGATTTTTCAAAACACCTGTTGCGGTTTTGCAACGGTTGCGCCCCCGCTTGCTTGCAACATGTGGCATTGTTTGTCGTTACATACATGTGGTAATGTCAGTTAGTTAGTTTCATGCTTTCTTTGTCTGCGATTTAATCTGTAATTTCACTAGTTTTGTTGGTTTGGCATGAAAGTATTTACAGCAAATTAAATATAATGGCAAACAACTTTGTTTGGTAACATTTTGTTTCGGCTATTAAATTTATAACACAAAAATGCTTTAAATGAGTTTACAAGTCTGCAAACATCATTAAAATGCAACAAACCGTTGGTCAAACGTGGCAGATACATACATATGTACATGTAGTAGCAGCCAACTATGGCGTGAGTCAAGCAGATGCTGTTTGCTGAGCACAAAAGCACGGCCGACGGCAAAAAGTGTTAAAAATTACCTGCGAAGTAACACAAAAATCAAATGAGGCAACAAAAATGAAGTAAAAACAATTTAAATTTTACACAATGCGAGAAAAAGAACAAGAACAAGCTGTGCAGCGTTCGCATAGACTGACTTGGCTAACAAAAATTAAGGAAAACATAAAGAAAGATACAAATGTACAAATTCAACGAGCAGAAATTTATTGCGAAAGGCAATGTGGGCAACAACGCAGCATAAAATAGGCTTTCGTCAAATTAGCACCCTAGCGTTAACAAGTGCAAGAAGCAACAACACGCAAGTATCTGCGAGTTACAAAACAGCATAAAGAACTACAACACACCATTGAAGAGGACGAAGACGAGGCACGTTTCGACGCACAGTTGGCGTGCATTGCGACTGCTGCGCAGAGATACATGCATGCAACTATTGAAATGTATCTGCAGTTGTGCCAATTATGTATGTACCTGCGCGGAAATCAATGCAAATGGCTCGTTTGAACTTCGAGTTGGTAACTTTGAACCTGTGTTGTGCATGTATCTAACGTTGAATTGAGTTGAGTTGAGTTACTGCACTTGATTCATGTCATAAATTCAGGAACGTTTGTCGGTTAACTTTGCTCCCGGCGCGTTTGAGTCTGTCGACGATCTTGGCTGGCATTCTGTCTGTCTGTCTGACAGCCAGCCATGTCAAACATGTTCTCCCAAGTCAGCGGCAGACAAGTGCAGCTCAGCCGCGCTCAATGAGCTCCCCTACAAAGCCTCAAGCATCTTCTTTGACAGTAAAAACATAAAGAAAAGATACAAAGACCACAGACTTAAACATGTATCTTTTGGTTGCTTTTTTTATTTGCGGGTTTTACGTCACTGCCCTTGTGCCTTGTCATGCTGAGGCGCACACGGCACTACGAACGAAAGATCGTTGCACAATATTCGCCAAACGGCCATTTATGACTTCAGTTGTTCAACTGAAATATCAAATTTAACGCAAATCCTACGCAGGTAAAATTATGCGCGCTCATACATGGTTTTTTCAATGGAGAAACGCAAATTTAAGCCCAAAAATAAGAAATTCTCAAGACTCATCTTATTGAAGTTATATAAAAAAAAAAAATAAAAGAAACACAAATATTTATGGATACATTTGAAAAAGGTTAACAACATGATCTTTCAACCAATCAAGGCTTTAATTTATGCAGAAATTAAAAGAAAATAAAAAAGAGTGCTTTTAATTGTTATCGCGCCACGTAAATTATTAAATCCTTTAAAAGCCACTTAGCTCATGAACATGAAGAAGCAGGAGAAGCGCAGGCAATTGACGCCACAAGACAAACGAAAGTATGTACTTTCATTTTTACAGCAATAAAATTCAGCGGTCTTCAGTCATAGCCTCCAATAAAGATACAAAGCAACAATAACAACGAAATAAATGAGGGAGACGTTCAAAAATGAAGAAGAAGCAAAAGTAAAAAAGAAAAGGAAAACATTAAAGATAAACCGCTTAAAAACGCATTTGGAAAGCCATTTACATAAGATGCGCCAACGAGCGCGGGTGTGCGCAAGGGGCAAAGTGTGGTTATTTTGCCCTTTCACTAATGCCGCCCAACAACTACAACAACAACAAGCAACAAGTGCGTTGCCGCTAAACAAGAATCACGGCAGACAAAAGCACACAATCAAAGACAATACGGCAAAAGCAACGCAAAAACAACAAGAAGAAGAACACAAAATTAAAAAAAATAATAATAACAAACAGGAAGTTCACACTTTGATTGCTTCATCGCTCTGCAAAGTAAGCCAAGCGATCAAAACGCACGTTTGTGTGTAATTGTTAAAGAAATCAGGCGCAAAAGAACGGATGTGCGCACTTCTTCTTCTTCTTGCGCCTCTTTCAAGCAGCAAACGTTTTGCATCTCTCTCTCTCTCGCACACACGCACAAGTGCATAGCGCATGTTAACCTTCGTTGGCTCGACCAACGACTCGTTTTGAATCCTGATTTGGAGTATGTTAAGGGTTGTCGCCTTAGATTTTGGTGGAGCGCCGTTTTGCGTTGAACAGCTGCAAGATTTACATACATACATGCATACATATGTCTCTCGTATAATCGCTGCGACGCTGGGAGTTGTCGAGCATATTAAGTTACCAAATATGAGAATGAATGAATGGCGTAGACAAGTGGTTGAGTGAAGGAACAGCACACAAATAAACGAAGACAAACACACACACACACTCAGATAAACATATATATGCACTTGATATACTTAAAAAGAGTTGTTTTTTTTTTATAGTTTAGTTTGAGATATGATGTCACATGAGATCATGCCACGCTGAAAGTCGAAGACAATAAATAATGACAGACGGACAAAGTTTGTGTTGGGCACACTGGCAGAGGGAGCGCAGCGACATAAGCTCGTTTACGGATAACGGCGACGACCGAATCACGACGACGACGAAGACGACGACACAGGTAGACAAAGTCTGCCTTTTTTTTAGCCGTTCACCATCCCTTTCACACACATTTGCAAACAGTGTGTGTAAAGTCTTATCAGACAACAAACACGGCGCACTTCTAATTGAGTCGCGACATCTTTAATATTGAAGTCTCTTTACTCACCTGTATTTAGCTTGGCGTCCGGCAGCACAACTGCCGAAGCAGACTCAAAACCATTAACGCTCGTCTTTTCAGCATTCAAGTCCAAGCTTGTCGCACTGCTGTCAACATGTTGATGCTCGTCGACTGCATGCGTAAGCGTGTTAGGAGCGTGTAGCCCTGCGCTGCGATATGCCTTATGAAATGGCGGCGCAGCCAAAGACAAGTCCAGCATAGCAAACGCATACATGAACGTGCAAAGATATGCGCAAGTTCTCCCCAACTTCATCTTGCGGCATTTACGCGTTAAAATTGGCAAACGCACACACACACACACGCACGCACACTCACACAGCTATGCTTGAGTTAATCGTGAGGTTAACTTTTGCCTGACACTTTCAATTAACGCGCGCGTACAAATTTAACAAGAGCGCTTTTAAACGACATTTGTATATATAACTATTGCAGAGTTTCAATTGCGAACGAATACTTCAGTTTCGCAAGGCTAATGAATTATGTCAGCTGTGGGAGAACGTTTTTCGTGACGCGTTTAGTTTCTGCTTTCGGCGACTGACAGCGTTGATAAGGTTTGTTAAACTGCAAAGAAAGAAAGTGAATGCGTTTCATTAGTCACAAGTAAAAGTGTAAATAAAATAAAGAAATGACTAACAATTCATGTGTTTTGGCAGAATGTCCCAAAGTTGCAAGCAGCTGTCATACATACTTCAGAGCTGACAATAAAACCGTTTCAATCAATCAAAGTAATTTCCAAAGCGGCAATAAAAACAAAATAAAACCCAAAACTACGCAAAAGCCCACTTCAAGCATTATTTGTTCTTATAAAAGACTTTAGAATTTGCCAACAATAAAAAGCATGTGTGCAATGCACAAACATCAATAACAACAACAAAGCGTGGGCGTGTCTGTTCGTGTGTAGTATTAAGCGCCAGCCATAAATGTCATCATTGCACGGCGTGTTTTCTTACTGCGTGTGCGTGTGCATGTGTCGTGCGTGAGCGTGTGAAAATGCACAAGCGCACATGTGTTCAACATGCACGCATTATTGCCACTTGAATGAATTGATTTGGCTTTGCTTTATGTAAATATTTTGTTGCAACTTCTTCTTCCTGTTGCGGGTCAAGAAATCTTCGAAATCGCTGAAGGAAATACCATTCGACTTTCGAGGCATAAACAACAACAAAAAGAAAAGAAATCAAAACAAAAGTTAAAACCAATCCTATTATTCGCTTTGTTTATCTTCTCGTTTACTCTTTGTCGCTTTCGTTGCTGTTGTTGTTGTTGTTGTTGGTGATGCTCCGTCCACTTAACGGCTTCATATTGATTAATGCTTGCATGTTTTCTTTTAATTTTGATTAATTTCTGATCGAATGCCATATTTCGCTTCCCCCTCTCAAATTTAACTGACACTATTTTGCAAATCAAAGCGAATCAACTGCTTTTGGCACATAATGAACTCATCACAAATAAACAAATTAGTTCATTAATAACAATATCCGCTTGTGAAGTAAACAAAAGTCAACAGACTTGTTGTTGTTGTTGTGGCAATTCAAAATAAACCAAATTACACATAAAAGCGCTCGCACATTAAAGCACAGGAAGTTTTTAATTGTTTCATAAGCTAATAATTCAAATTAAATTTTACCTTTCGATTTTGTTTAAAACGTTTTAAAAGTATATTTTTCTTAATTTTGCAATATTTCACAACGATTCGTTGTACCGTTACTCGAGAATATCTGTCACTCACATTCACATGTAAAACACGATCAGTTTTCGCAATTTAACTGAGTTTTTATATACGTAAATATTTTATTCAACACATATTAAATTGATCATTTTTATGCGAATACGCAATTTTATATTCGATTAGTTTCAATTTGGGCTCATGTAAACATCACATCGCGCACGACGCAGCCTCACCGCGCGAATAGAAAACAAAAAAACGACGCAACGATCAACAACCTTCTCGCATTACGTTTCTGGTGTAACTGAATTTAGATTTTAAAAAAAGAGCGCCAAATTGCGGTATTTTGGTCGAAAGACGCTAAAGAGCCAATTTTACGCAAAAGTGTCGCCATTGGCGTAAAAGTGCCCGCTTTAAGAGAAGAAGAAGCATGGAAAAAGGGCACCCTCCATTCGAATTACCTAGAAATGGAAGAACAACACAAATCATCTTGGAATACAGCGCGACATACAACAAGCCAATACTACACTTGCCGTGTCATTTGTTTCATGGGAGAGTAAGCGACGCTCTATGGCTCTCACAACTCAGAGTTGTCAAATCACTGTTTCATGAATATACACGTCTTTTTCCGCTTTTTTAAATGACATAGTTTTTAACAGCCGTTTTTAATTGTTTTTATAGACTTAAGAAACCCAACATTGTATATTTCAATATAACACATGTATGTACATATAATGATAGTCAATATTATTTATTAAAAATCCGCATTTGTTAACAAAACTAACCTACCTATAGGTATATTAAAAAAAAGAAAACACATGAACTTATCTGACTTTGCTTGTGAGGTATCGGAATATAACTAACAGCCATTATAAAATTTTCATACAAAAACACACATATAACTGACATACTCAAAGAGCCGATGAACTGTGTAGCAAATATTAACAATTGACCTAACTTAAATCTAATAGAATCTCAAAGGTCTCAGAAGAAATTCCTGAAGATACGCACGACAGCCTGAACCCAACGCGGCACCTGCCGCCGTACAATTTCGCGCTCGGCCGTCGTGGATAGCGCATACAAACGATCTACCTCGTTCTGTAGACGTTGACTCAAGCCCGAGTTGACAGTTACCAAACATATTTGCGTCTCCAGATCACGATTAACAGAACGTTCACCGAAGTTCGAAGAACCAATTAACGTAAGATTAGGTAATTTTGATTGTGGCAAGTAATACCACAGACCTTTGGCATGATAAGTCCAGCCCGCCTTCTGATACTCAAAAAAGTTCACGCGATGATCCTGCTTACGTCTCACCAAACTTTGGTAGAAGCTTTTTGCGATCAGCGTATAAGCAGCGGGTATGCTGCCGGCGGGACCTTTGGCACCTTGAAAACCATTTGCCTATAAAATTGGAAGAATATTTTATATGTATAGTCTTTAACTAGATAGACAGGTTCAACTTACATTGGGATGTGCCATTAATATGCTGCATTGTGCGAGGCAATTGTGTGTTATTGTGTCCATGTACTCTTGCGTCAAATTGAAATATCCTGTAGCTAGCTTAAGTCGTGAGCCCTCAACACAGTTCGAGAGTAGTCTCTTCGTTACAACGCTGTCATGATGAATGCCAATCTGACCCATTTCCATTAACGGAAATATCCACGTGTCAACATCTATAAAACAATATCTCACCTTATAAGATAACAAAAGCATTCTAGTATTGAAGCTGACTCACCCTTCTGTAGCTCGTTTACTTTAGCCTGCTGCCTATAAACTTCCTGCACAAAGTCTGAAATTCGCTTCTTGGCTTTTGATATGAATTCCTCCTTCGTGCCTTCGTATGGCAAAATCTCCCAGTTTCGATGAAGCCCAACAGCAGCGTTTTTCCTCACAGCTAAACTGAATTCCTGTACTCGTTCAATAAATTGCGCGTAAAAATCGGCAAGCGGTTTATCTTCAATAAGTATGTATCGATCTTGACGATTTGTAAAGTAGTCGTTGGATAAGTTTGCGCCTGATATGATAACAGAATCATCAAAGAGGTAGACTTTCATATGTTGCAAGCCAAGCAGTTCGTTCCAACGCGGCGGCGCCAGTCGTTTCGTCATCCCGCGAAGATCTGGTGTATGATAAAGCGACAAATTCATCTGCTCACCAAAATCTTGGACCAATGGCAACAACATTGTTTTCGAGTTGTGTTCACCCCGTGTACCGCGTGTAAAATCTAACAGTACATTGACGCGCAACTCGGACTGTTCCTTAAGACTACGCCGCAGGGTCTGTACAAAAGCATTCTCCAGTTGGCCTGTGCCAAGGTAAAGACTGGCAAGCACTATCCGCTTACGTGCAGCTGCACTTCGTTCAACAAGCGTTTCATAGAAGTGACGTGGTTCGTGTATCACCTTTATCTGATCTCCGCGCAGTGGAAAACATGGTGAAACAGAATGCAACCAAGAGAGCGTTTCGAGAGCCGGAGCTCCAGCAAAGCTGTTGTTTATGATTTGTGGAGACTGTTGTATAAAGAAGTCGCTTTGGGTAGGACTCAGCTCCTCTGCGAATTGTGTAAAAAAACGTCGCAGGAACATCGTTGGTGGAAAAATTTCTAATCTATTAACTTTAAAATAGTCGTTTCAAATGTTTAAATAAACTGTAGCTATCACATGTGCGTTCATAAAAAATGTTTATCTTTTTATGCTTTAAGGAACATTTTTCAGATTAAATTAAATGTCATTGACATTTCGTAACAACAAAACTCGTAAAAAACGCAAAATTAAGTTACTCGCAACCACGTTTTGTTGCTGTTTTCGGACTTGCTGCCTTAATTCGTTACTTGATGACCAAACTGCACTTGTAAACTGGTAGTCGGTATTCCATTTGATCCGTTCATATTCACCTGCAGTGAACTTTGAATTGACTCATGTATATCAACAAGTAAACAAATGAACGTCAAACGCAGACAAGCGATAGTGATATTGTGGGTAAAGTAACTGTCTAGAGTAGTGTAGGATAGTTACTTTTTGGTAAATGTAAAGTAGCCTATTGATTTCATAATTTTTTTCAGATGAGGTGGCAGCACTGATGTGCAGAAACTTTTAACGAGTACTTTTTGTTACAAAATATATATAAAGTAATCGCCAACTTGTCAGTCCGTCATAAAATCGTTTTTTCTGTAGATTCTGTAAATTAAATGAAATTCCGACGCGAAAACGCTTGATTTTCGTACGAGAGCTTTAGATAAATACTTTCGCAGACTTTCCATTCGCCGTAAGTGACAGCAACAATGTCCTGGACGGAGAAAGTCGACCCCGAACTGATTTTCACCAAGCAGGAGAGAATCGGAAAAGGCTCTTTTGGCGAGGTTTTTAAAGGGATTGACAATCGTTCGCAGCAGGTCGTGGCTATCAAGATCATCGATCTTGAGGAAGCCGAAGATGAGATCGATGATATACAGCAAGAGATAATGGTGCTGTCACAGTGTGACTCGCCTTATGTGACCAAATACTTCGGTTCGTTTCTGAAGGGCACTAAACTATGGATCATAATGGAGTATTTGGGTGGCGGATCTGCTTTGGATCTAATGAAAGCTGGTTCTTTCGAAGAGATGCACATTGGCATAATATTGCGTGAGGTTCTCAAAGGCTTGGACTATCTTCATTCGGAGCGCAAATTGCACCGAGATATCAAAGCGGCCAATGTGTTGTTAAGTGAACTTGGCGACGTAAAGCTGGCAGATTTTGGTGTGGCTGGTCAGCTAACAAACACGACCTCTAAGCGAAACACTTTTGTTGGTACACCCTTCTGGATGGCGCCCGAAGTAATTAAACAGTCGCAATACGACTCAAAGGCAGATATATGGTCACTTGGTATTACAGCCATTGAGCTGGCAAAGGGCGAACCACCCAACTCGGAACTGCATCCAATGCGTGTGCTCTTCTTAATACCCAAGAACAATCCACCACAATTGACAGGAAACTATACAAAATCCTTTAAGGACTTTGTTGAAGCGTGCCTTAACAAGGATCCTGAAAATCGACCCACGGCCAAGGAACTATTGAAATATCCATTTATCAAAAAGGCCAAAAAGAATGCTTATCTAATTGATTTGATTGATCGCTTTAAGAAGTGGAAGCAACAAAAGGGTGATGAAAGCGAAACCGAATCGGAAAATTCTGACTCCGACGATGCCAAACCGAGCGGCAACAGCAGCGACGAACCATGGATTATGACCGTTAAAGGGTTGCACATAAACAGTGCACCGCGTGCAGGGGCAAACAATTACCATATGCAGGAACATGAGCTAACAATGCAGAAACTAATGCAGGCAACGCAATCGCCGACTGGCGCACCATCGGGCAGTACAGCTACTACATCAAAGGCCATCAGTTCGCCTGTTAGCATGTCGGCTAACCAAGCATCATTGGGTAACGAGTTGGCTTCATCACCATCGACCTCGTTGATGCACCATAACAACAACAATAATATAAACAGTAAGCACGCCTCGTCCACGGTGATCCATAGCGGTGTAGCTATCACTGGTAATCATAATGACCTGCAACACAGCTCAAGCGCATCGGCAGTCAATGCCATTCATAATAACGTTTCCTCGATCGCGTCCTCTTCATCTGTGTCCGCCACTGAACTCATGGCGAAGCGTTCCAGTTCAAAACCTGAATTGCGTCCAACACGCTCTGTTGCAACGATGGAACAATTGGAAGACCGACGAGCATCATTAGGCTTACCTCTAACCTCAGCTGAACATGCAGAACATCACCAACGCCGCAATAATCGCGATTCATTCCATTCGACCGCCAACAACACCACCGCGGGTCACGATGAGCCCACTTCCAATGTGTCCAACAATCACCATAGCAGCAGCAGCAGCAGCAAATTACCTGGCCAACGTCTAATCCAAATCAATAACGCTTGTCTCAATAACTTCCTCTTTCCCGTACTCACAGACATTCAGCGCAAGTACAATAGCTCTAGTAAGAACTTGAACGCGCACGGTGCCGGCAGCGACATCGGTGACTTAAAGTCCGTTTTTGAGCTAGCCGAGCGTTCAAGCCCCGGCCTGAGTGACCTCTTTATGAAGGAGCTAATACACATGCTGATGCCGGGCTACTCGGAAACGCGTATTAACAATATCATGGACAGGGCCATACGGAATCGAAAATGAGGCGATCAGGAATAGGCCTTGAATGAATATATAAACACATATAGTGGCCAATGAAGCGACCGATCGCTGCGGTAGACTTATGAAACAACATGCCTATGTTAAATTAATTACGATTGTAACAGTTATTTAAGCATATTAATCAATTGTTTATTTGCAATATTAATATAATGTAAAACCTATTGGACTTAAAATAAACCAGATTCACAAAGAATTGTAGATACGTCAGTCGATCAAAGTTAAAGTTATGGTGGCATCAAGGTGTGCGATCATGTCTACCTCTATCGATTTCTACCAGAGTGAGCTAATGACAAAAATATTTCAGCTTTAAGTTCGAAAGCACACGCCCATTTAAGCGATAAGATTCTCTCATACACTCGCGCCACCAAGCCCAACTATCGCTGTTATCATGTGTATTTCTCCAACGTAGATATACGACTTCATTTAATGAAGAGACAATTACACATAAACTTGATTTTTCACACACACGCAATTGAGCAGATTGTCGTTGTATGTACATTTGTGTGTTGCAACAAGTAGTTGGACAGACTTGGTGGAATAGAAATGTGATAAATTTTATTGTCTGGCTTATGACAAATTATCATGTATTATTTATTTTATTCATAATTTTCTTAATCAAGACACTTTATAGTGAATATTAGCACCATCGCTTGTTAAATAATTTTGCCATCTTTCGAGTAACTTAACAAAACTGTAACAATGAAAATCTGGTGAGACTGGTACATACATACTTCTAAATAGGTGCTTACAACATGCCGTAAGACGTCACCTGAGTTTTTCCGCTTTTCCATATACCATCTTTTTCCATTACTCATAGCAAATTAAAAACACTTTTTTGCGTCTACAGTCTACCCTTCTAAATATTCGCATTACTTTTCGAAGTAAATTTGCCAAAACTTTTCCAATCACATATTTATCAATAGTTTTTCTTTGTTGGCGCGAATAATTCAAACCAGCTGCGGGAACAGTTGTTGACGAAAATACTTTTACGAACACAAAGCGACGGGTAGTCTGTTTTCTCGTTACTTATTACGTCTGTGCTCACAGGCAACTACTTTCCTGATTTTACAGCACTTCTTAAAACCGAATTTAGAGAACGCCATCTTATTTGACGCGCTTTTAAAAAATAGAATTCGTAAATTTGGCACAAATATGAAGAAAAAGTGAAAATGGCTGAAACGGAGCATCAATTTTTGGATATTGAAGTCTTGGAGCAGCGCACGTTTGAGCGATCTAAGAAATGGGCAACAGCATTGGATGTAAATATCTTCACACAGTTAACTGTTTTTTGATAAATAAACGCCGTTTGCTTAACTTTTTAGGAGTTTGTGCGGAACGAAACTGGTGTGGAACTTAAAGTAACTGAATTCGATGAGCTATTCCAGGATGAAGATGAAAGCGATGGCCATGACCTTGATGGTACGCATGCGCAACTTGACGACGAAGCATTAGAAGTGTGGGAGTCGCCAGAAAAGGCGGACGAGACGCAAAAACACTATTCACAAAGCAAGCAGGACTTGGCGCTTATGTTTTACGGCGATCACGATAATGATGGTAACAAAACAGAGTTGAAGGATCTACTAGACCAAACATTACCTATATTAGTGGAGCACAAACGCAAATGGGAAGAGGCGGGAATAGAACGTGTTCTAAAAACCTTTGATGCGAAGAAAATTGAGAAACAAGTTGGCGATTGGCTACGTCGCAATAATAGTGCGTATAGCGAGAAAAGTCTTGACTGTACGCCTGTTAAGACAAGACCAACAAGTAAACGAATCAATCAATGCAGAGAGCGGGAACTGGATTCGGACGAGAGCGATTCGGAATCTATGCATTCTGTAGACACTGCGCGTTATATACGATCCAGTCGCAAAAATCATGGTCACCACCGCAGTGTTAGCTCCCATTGCACAACGATGACTATCAAAACATATCGCATGGTAAAGAGCAAGCGTGATGAGCTGCGCAAGAAATATGGCTGTCCAGAGTATGACGAGGATCATCGGCATCGCATGCAGGAAGTTAAGTGTCGCCGTTTGCAGAAACAACAGCGTGAATGTGATGATAGCTACTGTCAAGGTAAAGAATTACAAAAAATGTCGGATGGACATTACACTTCTCAAAGACGCAAACAGTTACGCAAGCGGCGTTCAAACTCTACAATGTTGATGTTGTCATCAGAAGAAGAATTCGACGATAGCTTGATGTTTTATCAACAGGCTAACGGACATTACAAAACAAAATCGCCACGGCATTGTTGTTCAACGCAAAGATCAGTTTGTGGCTACAGAAGGGATCATTCACCCTATAACGCTTCACGCATTGCAAATGGTCACAGTGTTCGACATATTGAGCGCAGATTGCAACACGAACTGTCTTATGAAGATGATAGACGACCATATAAACGAGAAAATGAATGTCGTTGCTGCAACGATAACCAATTGTGTGAAAGTGTACGGCATTTAGTGAATAGCTCGACAGAGGAATGGCTGGTCGAGAATAGTGATAACTTCGAAAATACAAAATTAAGCAAGAATAAAAGTCATTCAAAAGTCAAATTTGCCAAAGAGCTGAGCACAATTGGCAATAAAAAATCCTTTACAAATATTTTTACGATCAATGAAGGTAATAGAAATTTGATGGAATCTTTTAAACTGCCACAAATTGCTCATGACAATGAGTCACGCACCGATGTCGTTCCATACCCAATGAAAACACCAAACAAAAGTATAATGAAAACAAAATCTCATGATGTCAGTAACAAGGTTGAGGCTGTCGATACCATTTCTCATCCAATAAAAACATCAAGCAAAAGTATAATTAAGTCAAAGTCTCATAATGAAAGTAAGAGTGTTGAAACTATCGATAGCTTGCAAGAAGAGCCAAAAGACCAAAAACCTAAAAAACAGAGACAAAGAAAAGTGTATTGTATGAGTAGTGATGATAGTCTTCCACCGAAAACCAAGCCGAAATTGTCAAAAAAACAGCATGGAACCAAAAAAAAATCAAAGGAAAATCCGAAAACAACCAGCCCTGCTAAAAATAAAGAGTGCGAAGACGATTTTGAAAAGGAATTGCAACGCGCTATACAATTGTCTAAAAAACAATATGAATCGGAACAAATTAAAAAAAAACAAAAAAATTGCGAAGTACTGGTTAACGATGTCAAATTCAAAGAAAACGTAGAAAAAACTGTAGAAGGAAAACTCAAAAAGAAACAGGATGGTTCGGCAATGAAATCGGAAAACACGTTCCTTACTAACAGCAGCAACATGTGCAATTCGACAGCATTGTCCCATGATACTGCAGGCGATCGAGAGTTCAGCCGTAAGCCAGTCAAGCGTGTCGCAGCTGTCAGCACAACCAATTACTCAAACAGTAGCGGCTCCATGCACACCTCAAGCTCCAGTTCAAAGGCATTAGAACCGCCATCCGCGAACAAAGTACACAAGAAACCAAAAACTACTAAAACTCGGCACAATAATGATGACAACGATTGTACGATTGTATCTTCTACCACTGGCATGGATGTGCCACCGCAGGCAACACAAAACAAACCGAAACCGGCACAGCCATCAATGTTGGCAGCAACGTCGGCGCCAAAGATGTCAAATGACAAGCAAACACAAAAAGATATATTACTTTATGCACCAACTGCACGGGACATGGCGCCCTCGCATAGCTTCCAAAATGGTTACTTTCATATAACCGAAGAACATCTCAGCGGCATTATTGGTCCAAATGCAGCGCGCAAGTTCCTTAAATTCTACGTGGGTCGCCGTCGCTTTGACACAAGCTCGACCGTCTATTATCGACCACCAGCGAATGAAACGGTCGTTGATACACATTCCATTAATGACGATGATAGTGATAGCGATGACGATGTGCTTTGTAACGTCGGACGTTGCGGTGAACTCTACGAGTCGCTTGAGAAGTAAGCATAGTAGCCGACACAGGTTTAATGTTATTGAGACAGAAACGCACAAAAGCGTAAAAACAATTATTTGTATTTTATATTTTATTGTAAGTTACATAATGATAATAAAAAAAACATAATACGTCATATAAAATTAAAATATGCATAACAGTGGTAAAAGTGTTTTTAAATGAGTGCATACATATTAAGTAGATATTTTTTTTGTCCGTATTTTCATTTCTTTTTTTAACTTTAGATTAGTTTATAGAACAGACACGATCATGAATTTTATACTCGAGATTTTCTTTTAGTTGTTACAACAAACAAAATTATTTTCCTTTTTTCAATGGCAAAAGTTTTTAAACACTTTATGTACAAGTAACAAACTTATTAAATAAATAAAATAGTTGAATGAAAAAGAGACGACGACATCGTGAAACATAAAAAAAGAATACGCGTTAAGTTTTGGAACATATTCCCACGAACTGAAAGGGGGAGCACACGACAAATAATCTAATGACGATCCGTCGAGAATATAACTCAAATGTGTTGCTTATACATCGATTTGGTATGGGGAACCGGGTATGTGATCATCGCCCCATTTGACTATAAGTATGTATTGGCCGCGATCGCGCACCATATATTGGACATTGTAGTTGTTGAGGCCGGCGTGCTTCACGTGGAACTCTTCGCATGGGCCCTTTGGACCGTACATGCCCACGTAGAGGATGTTGTTGCCTAAACAAGGAATGATTCATTAGTTTGTATAATTCATTAATGCAACAAAGTACATACCCGCATCGGAGGCATTGATTGAGAATTGATTCTGTTTGCCCAGGTAGGCTTTCTTCAGACCCATGCCCTTAACCAAGATTTTGCTGGCATCGGATTTGAATGTTGGCAAATGAACACCACCTTGTTTGCCGCCCTTGCTTAACTTCTGTACAGTCTCCACAATGACGGATGATGTCTCCTGAGCGCCAGCGTCGGCCAATTTTTCGCCTATTAAAATGATGTGACAAAATTCGGGGTTGTTAGATGCTGCCAACATGTTACTCATGGCATTGATTACTTACCGGTACAGTGTACCCTGAAGGGTGAGCCAACAATGTGCATGTTGTTGTATTTGACCGTGATGTAATGTTCACCCGGCAGCAGAGGTGTATAGCGCACCTTGTAGCCCTCTTCGACTTCAGTACAATCCATGGCTACCTTTGAGGGACCGTCAATGGACACGCCCAGTGAGCCAACGCCGGCATTGCATGTGTTGATGATGAAATCAGCTTTGTGGCCAGTTTTGACCTCTTCGAGGCCAGAGCCAGAGGCGTGCACGGCTGCTGGATCGGCAACATCCTTGCCGACCTTAATTCTGAATGGCGAGCCGGGAATGTGCACGCCGTTGAATTTCACGTGTATTGCGTGGATGCCATTCTCACGTGGATAGAAACGCACCGAGTACATCTCAGAGTCGATCACTTGAATGAAGCAATCGTCATCGGTGCCGGAGGGCGCGACAATCTTTGCGTCCAATTCACCCTTAGCGCCATTCTTGCGCACCATAAATTGGTAGGGATTATCGGCTTGAATATTGCCCTCGGGGAACTGTTGCACCTCCAGTTTGTGTGCATCGCCGGCATAGGGCGAAATGTACACCTTGAATGGCGAATCGGGTATGTGGCGATCATTGAACTTCAAGCCAACGCGATACTCGCCAGGCTCGGTGACCTTGTATGCAACATCACAGCTACCGTCCTTGCGATCCTTGAACTCAATGTCGGCTTTGCTGGGGCCTTCAACCGAAATAGCCAAAGAACCACCGCCAGCCTCACGGGTCCAAACATTGAATTCGGCCAACTCGCCGACAACGCCGCGCTCCAAGCCGGAACCGCCAGCCTTCACCAAATGGCTGCCAACATCATGCAATGGACCAACCGTGAACTGGAAGGGTGAACCGGGTATATGTATGTCACGATAGCGCACGGAGACGGTGTGCACGCCCAACTCCTTGGGCACGAAGTGCACCGAGTAGAGACCATCTTCAACTTCTTGAATCTCAGCATCCTCGGTGACACTGCCGGGCGAGGTAACGGCGGCAGCCAAATCGAATGAAGTGATGCCGGGCATTTTGAAGGTCAGCTTGCACTTGCTGCCGATTTCGGTCACGGGCACAGCATCACGTTCACGTTGGATCTTCTCACGTTGGCGATTGGTACCTTCACCGGATACCTTGACGGTATATGGCGAGCCATCGACATGATGATCGGCGAACTTCAGATTAATAATGTAGAAGCCCGGCTCTGTGGGCTTATAGGCGATGTTCAGTGTGCCATCGTCTTTGTCGGTGCACTGAATTTCGGCCTTGCTGGGACCCTCAATCGAAACGGACAGACCACCGAAGCCCGCATTGCGTGTATCAACAGCGAACACATTGTCTGTGTGTGTCTTACCCTCGAAGAGTGCAATGCCTGTGGCTTGAACCTTCTTGGCATCGCCGACCTCACGTTCGCACACGGTCACCTGGAACGGTGAGTTGGGTATGTGTTTGCCCATGCGCTTCACCGACACATTGTGTGTGCCGGTCTCACGTGGCGTAAACGAGATGCCAATATTGCCGGTGGGCATGCGCTTAAGGAAGCATGGCTCCTCCAGACCAGTGGGCGCCTGAATGGAAGCGTTGAGCGCGCGCAAATCATCATCGGTAATTTCGCCGGGCATTGTCACCTCTGAGCAGGAACCGACCGAAATCTGATTACGCTTGCGTCCCTCACCAGTGACCTTAGCCACATAGGGTGAGCCCTTAATGTGCTTACCGCCAAAGCGCACCGAAATCTGATATTCACCGGGGGCAGTGGGCAGATACTGCACTGAGACAGTGCCATCTTTGTTGTCATGGTAGTTAATCTAAAAAGGATATTATACAATTAGCAATGTTGTTCTGTTTTCTTCCGCCATTTGAGTTATGCAGACTTACATCAGCCTTGCTGGGTCCTTCGACGGCCATGGTCAAGCCACCAGCGCTGGCACCCTTCGTTGAAATGGTGAAGTTGCATGGCTCATAGGTGACGCCGTGCGTCAAGCCGGGACCATAGGCGGTCAAGTAACCAGAAGTGATCGAATCAACGTGGAATTTAAAGGGTGAGCCTTGCACAGGCTCGCCGTTGTACTTGACGCTGAGCTCGTGTGTGCCCTCCTCCTTGGGATCGTATTTAATGGAGACCGTGCCATCACGGTTATCCTGAATGACCGGCTTATCGATTTTACCGCTTGGCATTGTGACTACAGCTGCAAGTGTATGAATAGAACGGAAATTTTATAGGAACTGCAAAAACTTTCTCATGTTTTCGTATAAATTTCATTTGCCATAAATTTCCATTTTGGATGAAAAGTTCTTAAATTAACTTTTTGCACTCGAAACTTATAATTTTCCCAAATTTCTTTATAAATATGAAAAAAATTCATCCAACATTCATATAAGTATATATTTTTATGTATAGATATTTGTTCATTCTTTTTGTTTTAATGGCACAAACAACATTAGCTTATTTTCGTTCAGGACTTTCTAAATGTCTGCTAATAGCACCATAAATCACACACTTTATCATTTCCCCGATGACTCACTTAAATATCTTTGATGTGTCGCTTATAATAACAACAATTATTATAAATATCTTTAATTTTTTTATAATTAAACACTTTTCTATTTGACAACGCGTTACTTTCGCACGTTCGTCGTCCTTTGCAATGTTATCCTTTCAGATTTGAACTGTTTTTTTTGGCTTAGTGCAACGACACTTCCAAACACGCCAATAGTTCAACACAGACTGAACGCGCCGCCTTAATGCCAACTTTCATCGAAAGTTCTTTCAACGCCTACAAGTTGTTTTTATACTTTCGTTGGATCTTTCCACTTTTCCATCTTCGAGGTCAAATATAGGACATTGTTATATATATATTGTTCATACGCCCCCTACAACTAGTGGCAAACGAAAACTTATTTGAGTATAGAAAAACAAAACAACAAAATAAAAAATAAAAAAAAAAATAAAATTTAAATAATAAAAATGTCGTTCCCGAGATGCTTTTTCCAAGATTTTCACTTTGTGGTAGATAAGTTATGCATGGCAAGTGGCGAAACACTTTGGTGCGCGCCGTCGGAATGGAAAAACATCATTTATCATAAATCAGTCTATAGATGAACGAACTATATACATTATATGCGGCTTTGGAACTATACGGTTCGCTATAGTGTGCCGCCCTGGTTTCGATGCCAATGCATATTCAAATGTTTATATATTTTATATAAGTTGTTGAAAATGCGTGGGTTGTTTTTGTTGAGCGCTATTAAACTATTTAATACTCTGATATTCCAGGCATTCTAGATATTCTGTCGCCGAATTTTATTTTCCTTAATTTTTTTTTTTTTTGTTTTTATCGACTCTCGTTACGAAATTGGAAACAAGCCCCTCTGATGTGTGTTTTTTTCTCTTCTAATAATAAACTGTATTAAATTTGAATAGATGCTGTGACAAAAATAATCATGTTAAACAAACAATAAATTTTTGTGGGTAATTAAGCAATCAAGTGTGTTGAAGACTTTTTTCTTTATCCTTGGCAAAAAAAAAAAAACAATAATGATACGCTTTGTTTGTATGAAATATATGGCAAAAATATTATAGAAAAAAATCGCAGAAGTATAAAAAGTTTTACATAAATCAGAGACGCGTGGCACATGACGTGAAATAAAGCTTGAAAAACGCGCGAACGACCGATGAATTTATTCGAAAACGTTTTGTGCCAATTTGAAAAATTGTTTAATATTGAAATAGAAAAGAGCATAAATCAAATACAAATGACATGAACAATTAAAAGGGCATTTGTTGCAAAGAATTTTTATGATATTTTTTTTTCTTTTCAAAAAGTTTTCGAACCGAAACCGTCAAAAAAGCAAATTAAAAGGCAAAAATTTGGCTCTTGCAATTGAAGCAAGCAAAAGTTGCTGTTGCAAATTGCCGATAAAATATTGCACAGCACACAAATGCGCGGGGGTAGAGGACGGCCGTTTGAGAAGACGCAAAAAATGATTATTTATGTTTGAACATTTGCTGTTGTCCGTCGGCGTGTCCAGTCAAGCGTAACGCATTTGAAGGCACCAACATGTATGCATGTCTGTGTCTGTAGGCTTTCAATGAACAAATTCTAGTTTTAATGATTTTTTCGGGCAAATGAAAGCAGCCGAGAAGAAAGAATAACACACAAATACAAATGGCGAAGGAAAAGTGTTAAAAAAATTTTATTGCCGCAAATTTTGCGCTTTGTTGCACTTTTGCGATAATAAATCTAATTAATATACGTGCGCTTTGGCTGGCATAAATGTATGAATGATGAAGCTAAGAAGCAGAAAAGTTGATAGATCAACATTTCTCACGCACGCAATTGTACAAATTTATGAAAGTTTTATTGCAATTTTTTTTTTATCCATTTTTTAAGTTGGTGTCACTTTTGTCATTAACACAAATGAAAATTGCCGAAAAATTGTTTAGTAATTTTCAACGGATTTTCTCGTTTGTGTAACGTCCAATATGAAATTTATGGCGGGCACTCTAAAGGCGTCACTTTGCACAGTCCATGATGGCAGCTTTGGCAATTTGTCAAAAATTCGAATATGAATTGACTGAAATGAAAAAGCAGCGTTGCTCTTCCACCTCCAAACGCATGGTGTTGGTGTTCGCTGATCTGGTCGTGCTTAAGAGAGTGTCAACAAATTAACGCACACTTTGCTCTTTATTGGCATGTTTGGCAAGGAAAACGTAAGAGTTACCAATAGCAAACCGAAAGATCGCGGCAGCGAGTGTGTGTGTGTCTGTGTGTGTGTGAGATCAAGAGAGCGCGTAATTAAATGCTATCAAAAGTTTAGGCACACACACACATGTCTCAAGCACCCAATAATTTCTTTTACCTTGGTGGGCAACTATGTAAAACGATGACTGAAAGTTCACGGGCAAAAAATCAGAGTCGTTTAGTCCCTCATTCTCGGGAATGATTGTCTCGTTAAAGTAAACGTTCGTGCGTTCGATATGATCACGCTCCGAAACGGTCACCTTATAGTAAATGGGTAGATAAAAGTAGGCGTGCTCCTCCCAGGTTGCCTCCGGGGCCGGTGGTTTTTCAGTCAACCAACTGAAGTGCATATTGGTTTTTTATTGGAATTTCGTGTTATAATTTTTATTATTATTATTTTTTTTTTATTTTTGTGTTGCAATTTGAAATAAAGACACTTAAAATTTAGAACAATTTTAATATATTTTTTTTTTTGATTTTTTTTTTTTAATTATTATTTTTACACAAAAGCAAAAATATAAAGCGCGACAAGGACATGCAGGAAATGCATAAGTTTCGCTCCGAAAAGTATCTTTTGCACTTTGCAGCGCGAAATTTGCATTCCTGTTACAAGTCCTTGTCGCACTTCAATGCTTAAAACTCACAGCAACTCTTATTCTCACGCGGTTTATTATTTATTATTGTAATATTTTTTTTTGTTTGTTATATAATCATGTAAAATAGGAAAATTCACTTTGCTGTTATTTGATTTGCTTTTTATTTTGTTTTTTGTTTTTTTTTGCGCTTTGAACACTTTTTTAATGTTTTAAATTAAGTCCTTTCAACAAACAAATAAAAAAAAAGTCCTTTTGCTGTTCAATAATTTTGACGTATAAAAATTTTGATTTGATTTTGATTGGTTTCACGGCGTCTTTGTCGACGTCTACGCGTTTTCACGTCCCGAATTCAATTGAACATTCTCAGTTCCAAATTCATATAAAGGCCAGCAAAAAATCAACTGACCAAGTTCCTTTCTTCTCCTCGAAATGCGTCTTTTGCGAACCAAAGCAACACACACACACTAACACACGGACAGACAGAGCAGCGATTTTCGAAGATCGCTACAGTCGTTGTTGGTATTGGTATTGGTGGTGGGGCCAATGAAGACCGCAGCATATACACGGTTAAAAAAACGCAACAAATTAAAATTTTTCAGTCAGTGTTGTTGTTGTAGCATTCGATTTTGATTTTCGGCATTTGTGTTTTTTTTTTAATTTTGTTTTTTTTTTCTTGTGCTCTGCTCGTGTGTGCAAAATCGCGCTACAGAAATCTTCTTCATACCATTTATACAAAATATTAATTTATAGGCACATGTGTATTTGTATGTGAGTGTATTTGTATAAATGCTATGAATTTATGTTTTATGGACTTCATTTTGTTTTCATATAAATTTTATATTCAACAATTTTCGAATTCGAAAGTCGTATACAATATTTTCGCAAGCACTGTAGCGTTTTACGCGTGCTTGAGCGCTCGGCAAATGTTTGAGAAATATCAAAAGAATAATAATCAAATTTATTACTTATTGCCATAAAAAATGACATAAAATTTATGAACATTTTAAAATAGCATACTCGTGCAATAAAATATAAAGATGATATTAATTTAAAGTATGCAAAAAAAAATATGCCATCAAATTGTTTGTGGGTTTATGACTTGGCTGAAAATAAACGCCGCATAGGAATTAGCAAAGTTATTCACCCGCGACAAGGTCAATGGGCAGACATGTGAAAGTCGTGCGGGCCACTTAAATAGTTGAGCAGTCAGTGATGCCGACTGACTGGACTGACGTTGAATATCAAAGAACAAAATCAAATTTCGTATTTTGGCTATTATCGAAAAGATTGAGTGGACAATTTTGTTAAAAATAGCAATAAATTTATATGTGTACTAAATGTTGCTTTTGAGAATAATACCAAAGCCAATGAATGAATCAAATCAATTGAATGCGTTTTTTTTTTTTTTGCAACAATTTTATTTTGGGTTTCTTTTTTGACAAGACATGAAAAATCATAAAAATCAATGCAACAAATGCGCAGCGAAAAAAGTCATTAGGCAAGAACGAATCATTTAGAATGAGGCATCTTCAAACGAAATTGACCGATGGCCGTTCAAGAAAAACGGTGCCGACCACAGCCCACAAGTCGCTAACTGGGCCGGCATGGCGGGTCCAAGGGCGCTTATGCCGAAAATGAAAACTTATCGAATTGGAATATTGAGAAATGGGCGCAAAGCAATGCACTTCCACTTACATATTCTCTCACCTCATCAAGCGACTCAATACGAAAAATATTTCAAATCCGCATTCATGCATGCGAAAATCAGAAAAGAAGAAGCAACAAAATATAACATAAAATGTCGCAATTGAAAAATCGAAATTATTGATTTGTTTTGCAAGCTGTACAAGAATTCAGATGTGTCTCGGCACAAAAACTCATTAATCACAAATGTAATTAAAAAAAAAAATAGAAGAAAATTGGAAAAAATTTACTGTCACAAAATGCAAATTAATTTCTTTGTTTTCAACTTTTGCCGATTGCAGTCAGTGAACTGTTAACGGTTACACGTGCAGGTGCAAGCACCTCAGAATGCCATGAAAATACGACGAGAACTCATTTTGTATCATAGAAAATTATCTGATTTAAAATGTTATTGTCAGCGAAAATGCCAAAATTGCCATGTTCGCTGACAAAACGTTGACGGGCGCAGCAGCACATGATGTGTCGCCTCGCAGGGGGTGTGGAGAAAGCTTGGCTCATTATCAGATTATGATAATCTGTCAGTAGAATGCCTTGGCCAATGGTGCGGATTGTGGCCTGGGGCGCCGCACGATTGTCACTTGTCCATTGTGTGCAACAAATATGTTCTAAGTTGTTTTACGTGAAAATGCGCACAAATGCAAAAAACGAAGGAAAAAACGTATAAAAAGTGACAGCAAATTTAAATTTTAATTCAGAAAATGTGCCATTTGTCTTTGCTTCAATCTGCGCAGTGTATTTTTAAAAAATTAAGCAAAATAATTATTCATAAAACACACAAAAACAATTATATATATATTAATACAATATATTATTTTCATTTCATCTCTGACAAAAGAAGAGATATGATGCACTTAATTAAATGTGCTTAAATAGCGCAAAAGAATTTTGAATAATGAACATCATTTGGCAGACAATTCTTGTTCGTGGTTCATTCAAATGCAAAATACAAACACGAATGTGAAACAGACAATTTCACGGTTCATGGCTTGAAATACTTGAATACTGTTGTACGCCTAAAGCGCAGTAGAAAATAATGCTGATTGAGACATAACACAAAACTAGTCGAGGATTGGCAATTTACTATTAAAAAAATTAATCGAGTGCTTCTGACTGTTTCTTTAATATAAAATTGGTTGGTTTAACATTTTAGTTCACGAACTGTTAAGCTTGAACTGTTATGTTAAAAAGAAAATGTCAGTTAATGCTAACAAGCTGTTAAAAGCCAATTAACATGTCATCTAATAGAATGTTCCTTTCAACAGTGCCAAATAGAACTGCTAGAATTTGACTGTTACGACGAAAGTGTTCTGCATGGATAACTAACCATAATCTAAGTTAACTCTTCTCTTAATAATAATTCTGGCAAATGATGTATATTATAGACACATAGATAATATTTTAAGCTCTACTGTACTTACCGACAACGTTTCCGCCGGTGGTTGGTAGTGGTAATTTTTCAAGCGCGACTGTGCGATAAGTTGTCTCCGATTTGCCGTTGACGAGTTGGCTTGTCTGTGTTGAAAATTAAATACGATAAGCAAAAAGTCAGCCATGCGTTTAATTTACAGCTTTGCTAAGCTAAGCATTATCCCTATCGACTGCAAGAATTGCTCACCTGTGTTGTTTTCTGCACGACTTTTGTGTGCTCCTCGATGTATTCACTGTGCGAGTGCGAATACTCTTCGACACTTTCGACGGCCTGCAGTTAATGGTGAAAGAAGCGTTACAAAAAACACAAAATAAAATGTAATAATGGCAAAATGATTAGAGCGATCATGTTCAATACTGAGCACTTTGCCTCATGAGTAGTTCGGCACTTCAGGCGTCTGAATGCTGTATTTAGAAGAAGACTAAGACAATTCTGCTTATTATTAACTTGCGACTATGATTGATTTAGCAACTGAGAGTGGTGGTAGGCGTGAGTTATGGAAAACATGCACACAACAATTCTCCAGCGCAGAACGGAAGTGGCAGTGATTGATTGAGTTAGCAGAACGTTTAAGACGATTGATGCACGAAGGCAACTCAACATACGCATACGCAACATTCTTATACAAATAGCAAGAGATGAAACATATTTGTAGTCAGAAAATTATATAATAGTCAATAAACTATTTGGCTTGCCAAAAGAAATATGTGTAATATCAAAATGTGTTCACACAGACATTTCTCGATATCGTCAATAATATGAAAAATAAATTATTTTTATAAGCGCGAAATATCGGAAAATATTGGAAAATTGTGAAAACATTTATTTTGCAAATATTTTCGAATTATTTCGATTTACTATTAATAATCAGACACACACACATACACGCACACACACACGCACACCCTTCGAAACACTTATATGTAAGTTATATATACGAAGCAAAATCTTAAGATCGATGTCTGTGCACATGAAGCACATTAAAAATCAAATTGAACTTTTAACACTTAATTTTTTTTAGGTTTCCAGCTCAAACTCAAACTCACGGGCAAGAGTAAATATCAAAATATGTTGACAGACAGCAAACAGAACGACTCAGTTTAAATTCAATCAGTTGAGATCAGTCAGTCAGTATAGAACAGTACAGAACAGACCAGAAAAATTCGCTGTACGCGTAAGAAAAGCACAAAACGATGTTAACTCGGAGCAGGACACAATGTGTGACTGTGACTGAACGTTGTTGGTCGGTCCGAACGCTGCCTCAGCTACGTGCCACAGACAAATTGCTCATTCTGAGTGTTTTTAACGCCATTTCGTACCAAGCCGCAAACCACGTCTGTTCACTAGCTGTATGAGTAATATTTGAGCTACTTTTGCTTAAAATTATACAAGATATTATATATGTATATATTTCAATTTTATTTTAATTAGTAACAAAAACAAGAAATATCCAAGACAATTTTTGAGCGCAAAATGTGCTTAGGTTGAAAAATCTCATTCGCACATTTGGCTTTTACATAAGCATGAATAATTCTGATACAGTACCATCCCCACGACCTCACGCTTACTTCCGCTTTGTGACAAAAAAAGAAAAAATTAAATTAAATTTGAAATAATTCTTATGGGCATTTAGTCAACAAAATCGTGAATTACACTTTAGAGGCATGGGCATGGAGTCTGAAGAGGTTCGAAAATTACGCAAAGTGTTGCGTTTATTGGCTGCTGGTGAGCGTGATTCACACACGATCGATCCACTTGTTGTTAACATATGCGTACAAGCACACAGTTTTGTATCTGTGTTCTTTGTATGCGTGTGTGGGTGTTTTTCACTGCTTAACACATATATTTTTTTGACATGCATTTTGATATTAATTTCGATAACATAGAATATTTTTCTTGGCTACAAAATAGAGCACATATTTTTATAGCATTCAACTATAGAAGAAGCGGAAAAGAAACAACAACAAAACTAAATAAATAATTACAAATTCTTTTGCAAATTGTTTGACAGCCGTCGTCTTTCGATCTGTCGCAATGGCTAACATTTGACTGCGCCAAGTTCAAAATATTATTTGTTTGAATCGAATACGATCAGATCACAAACAATGTTTATTTATAAGCTGTCTTAATTAATGTCTCAATAAATGTCGAACGAAAGTACCGAATTGAAATGTCATAAGAAGAACAATTGCAGTAAAGTTCTAAAAAATGATCTACTCTAATAAAATATGATCATCAACTATAATGTTTAGTTGACTGTATGCATCGACGTCATGTGTGCATTCTAAGAGTTATCACTGTATAGTAAAAGATATGCAAGAAACGCCCACTTGACGGTTTTTAAGTGCTCACATTGTTCAGCTTGTTGAAGTGCAGTCGTTTGCGCTCAAAAGGAATGTTCGTGCATTTCAACTCAACTTGTCAACGCAACGTTGAAGTCGCGTATGCTTAATGGCTTATTAAACCTGACGCGTGTTAAGATGCCAACAAAAATTATATTCAATTTTGGCACATGTTAAACTAATAAATTGAATTCAAATGTCATGAATAATGTCATGTATACAATAAAAAAAAAAAATAAATAAACAAGTAATAATAAGAACAACATACATTTCAACGCCTCAAATTGAACGACTCAATCAGCAGAGTGCAAAGTATTCGCTTGCTACAAGAATTGGTTAAAAATTCTGTGTGTGTATGAAAATCAAACTGTTAAATTAGCAATTATTAATTATTATAGTTTTTTTGTTGAAGCATAAAGTGGCATTTACAAATAAAACAAAAACAAAATCATTTACAGCACAATTCGTATGGGTTTGTCTGTAATTTTGATAGTCAAACGTGTTATAAAGAAAAACTATTAAAAAAAAATAATAAAAAAATAAATAAAATCAAATACAAACACACACAAACAACTTAACTTACTTTATGCATTGCATTAGACAATAATAAATTAATAAACAATTATATTCTCTTTTTATGTTCTACGAAAAACAAAGCAAAACATTTTGGCTAAGCGTGTTTATAAGAAGCGTGGGAAATTAATTTTCGCAAAAGAAAAAAATAATAAAAAAAAATTTAAGCAAACATGCAAATTAAAAAAAATTTTGTTTTTGTACTCGGTTTGTTTGTTGCTGTTGTTTTAGCAAAAATATTCTGAATGGTTTCTAATTTATCATGTTTTATTTAAGTTTCATTTCGAAATGTTTTACAAAGTTGTTTGTTTGTTTGATTGATTGTTTGCCGCTTTGATTGGCTTAAAATGTAATAATTTATGTTTGAGTAACTTTGTTTTCCACTAATTTTAAATTGTTTGCGTGTATTTGGATTTAATTTATAGTTTTTCTTTTTTAATTGTTAAGGGCAATAAGAAAAATAATTAAATAAAACAATTGAATCAATAAAATTTACAAAATGACGCACAAAACACAAACAAAATGGCGTACAATGAATGAAATCCAATTCACTTCATGTTCTTCTCGGTTCTTTGGCTTAATTGAAATACTTGAGTTTAATAATTGCTAATTTAAACAAGTTTCTTGTGACTAGATTTGGGTAATGATTTCTTATTGAGAGTAATTAAAAAGTTAGTCTACCTTAATGGCGAAACTACCATTCGGTATGTCCTTTCCGCCGAATTTCACATTAATGTCATAATCGCCAGGATCATTCAGCGCATAGAAGATGTCGAAGAAACCATCCTTTTCGATAACATCGATGTCAACGATTTCACTGTAAAGAAAATTAGCAGAAAAAAACGAAACAAAGCCAAGCAAGTCAGTAAGTAAAAAAACAAAATCAGTCAAATACGCTTTCATTATTCAATTTGACACTCACCTGCCCGTTTTCGAGGTTATCTTGCAGGTCACCGCGCCATCGCCAGCCTCGCGTGCATCTACTTTAAGGTGTGACTTGCTGCCGGACGGTTGAATTTTGGGTGCCTCCTCGACCAGTTTGCATTTCTTCGCCTCACCCGTTGGGAATGCTTCGAGTTTGAATGGCGAACCCTCGATCTCGTGGTCGTCGTATTTGATGCTACATTGATATGTGCCGCACACATCCGGCACAAAGGATACGACATACGTGCCCTTTTCAACTTCTTGCAGGCGTGGCTGCATTGGTTTGCCCTTTGGATTCTTAATGGCAACATTGAGATCAGCCAGACCGGCTTTCTTCGTATCGATTTTGAATTCGGCAGGCAACGACGCCGGTGTCTTCTTCGTTTCGTTGACACCGTTAACCTTGACTTTCGTTGCTTCCGCCTTAGGGAAGACAGTCATAACGAAGGGACTGCAAATGTTATATATTTTTAAAATTCACCGCGTCAACTACTTTCCTTTGTTTGTTACTCACCTGCATGGCACTTCAACATCGGAGAATTTTACTTGACAGGTGAGTACGGAACCTGCCTTGGGTGGCACATAAAGCACAGTGTATATGCCGTTGCCCTTCTCTTCGACCCGCAAATTATCAACTGGTATACCTTCCGAGTTGGTTAGCTTGGCAGCAATGCGTCCAGGACCAGCCTCAGCCACATCGACATTGAAATGTGTGGGCACGCCCTCACGTACCTCACCGTGCTCAATGCCTGGACCGTATACCTTAACCTTGGTGGGGTCAACAGTCTCCTCGACCAGCACACGGAACGGTGAGCCGGGTATATGCTTATCAGCGAAGCGTATAGTGATGTCGTACTCGCCGGGATCAGTAGCCAAATAATCAACATCGCAGCTACCATCACGATTATCAGTGCATGTCATCTTAGCCTCCGAAGGGCCTTCGATGGCTAGGGAGAGACCACCGTTGCCAGCACCTTTGGTCTCGACAGTGAATTTGTTCTTCTGATTGGTCAAACCCTTATCCAGACCCGGGCCGTAGGCTCTGCAGCGTGTTGGATCACAGCCGCTCTTGACATTGACGACGAATGGTGAGCCTGGCACGGGGATATTGTCGTACAGCAGTTCGATTGTATGGCGGCCTGCCTCAAAGGGCGTGTACATGATGCGGAAAATGTCATCGGTTGGACCAGGCACTATTTTGCTGGGCAGCACTTGACCCTTGGGATCAAAGATGGCACACGAAAGCTTCGTCGAGTCAATATTGCTGCCGACCTTGCTCATATCGACCATAAAATCGGTGGGCGCGCTCATGATGACACCTATTTTGGGGGGCAGAAAGAAGAGCAGGATAGTATGAGTTCAAATGCTGTGCAGATGATTTAATAAAACAATAACAAAAGAATTTGATGCATTTAGTGTCAGAATGGCAAAGCAGTATTGGTACGAGCGATTATTTGCAGTGGATTAGTCGAAACAGTTCAATCAAAACGAAAACAACAACAACAACGATAACGGTAACGACAACAACAACGAGAAGGAGCTTGAGCAAGTTGGCTGTGCAGCTAAGCCGGTTTTTGGCTTTTGTTTTTATTCTTTTCAGCAGCAGTGGTAGTCTGGTTAATGGCGGGCGTTGGGCAGCGGCCGGGAGCATTGCCTACCATGCGGCTGTATGCCGATGCCAGTGACGCGTGTGTTCTTCAAATTTGGCACGGGCATTATTATCGGTTGGAATGGTGAGCCGTTGATGTGGCGTTCGTTGAAGGTGATATTCACCGTATAATCGCCAGCCTCTGTCGGCAGATAGGCGACATTACAGGTGCCGTCGCCGTTGTCGCGACAATTGATTGCCGCCTCGCAAGGTCCCTCAACGGTGACGCCCAAGCCACCTTGACCAGCGCCACGTGTATCGATCATGAACTCAGCGGGCTGGCCTACGATGCCATGCTCCAAGCCAGGCCCGTAGGCATTCACTTTACTTGAATCACTGCCCGTCAGGCATTGCAGGCGGAATGGACGCGGCGTTATGGGTGTGCCGCCAAAGCAAATGCTCAGCAAGTATTCACCCAGCTGAGTTGGCGTAAAATTAACCAGGAAACCCTCAGCCGTTGGTATAATGTGCGCCTTTATGCGATTACCCGAAGGACTTGTGATTGTGACAGCCAGATCGGCCTTGGGCAGACCGTGTGTGATGATGCGAAACTGCTGAAGACTATTCAATGGTGCAGCTTGGTGGCGAATGAGTTTGTAACGAAAATTTTGCTCTTAGATGATCGATCTTGAACTATGAAATTTTATATTGTATATAAAGAGTACTGACTACTGACTAAGCACTGACTCAGTCATGCGTGTACTCAAATGAAGGCATGAAACACAAGTGAATTTTGTTTATGGAGCATTACGCTTAGACACTTACTTGGTTCGAGTCCGTCAACTTTGATTTTCGACACATCGACGGTCTGTTCGACAACGACTTTTTGGCCGAGCGGCACGCGCTGACCACCATAGGTCATGGTGGTGGTGTAGGCGCCCTTCGAGGGTGGAATGACTTCGACCGAGTACGTGCTGTCGCCATTGTCGATGACACGGCATGGCACCTCAACCTTTGTCTCCTCATGTACAATTTTCACCTTGAGTTCAGCATCACCAGCGTCGCGTGCATCCACATTGAAGTGTGTCGGCACATTGGGACGCACATTCGGCTGCAGCCAAGGACCAAAAGCTTGCACTTTGCCGGCATCGACGGGCACGCCAATGTAGACGCGGTGCGGTGAGTTAGGCGTGGAAACGCCGCCATAATTAACTGCAGAGTCATGTTGTTTTTAGTTATTGTTCAAAAATGTATTAAAAAGTGCCCAACTCACCTTCAACGGTATGTGGCACACCTGTGGTGGGTGTGTAGGTGCATTTCTTGGTGCCATCCGGATTGTTCTTGATCTCAACGGGCACCTTGTTAGCGTAAACATCCTGGACGATCACATCCAATGGTGCTGAGCCGGCCTTGCTAGCGTCAACGGTAAAGCTGGTTGGTTCACTGATTGTCACGCCATTCTTCTCCAAGCCGGGACCAAATGATTTCACCTGTTCGGGATGGAAATCCGTGCGTGGCAATACTTGCGCAATGAACGGTGACTTTGGTATGTCCTCATTGTCGCACAAAATGTGCACAGCGTATTCGCCAACAGCTGTTGGATGGTATTTAACCAAAGCGGAACCATCGCCATTGTCAAGGCATTCGATTTCCGCCTGTGAAGGACCAGCGACCGTAAAGCCTAAAGCACCAGTTTCGCCATTTGTCTCGACCACGAAAGCAGCTGGGTAGCCGATGACGCCGCTGGTCAAACCAGGACCATAGGCGACAATTGACGACTCCTTCTTGGGTCCAACTTTCACTTCAAACGGTGACTTTGGCACTTCTTGGCCACCATAGGTGACCATTACAACGTAGCGACCCTCCTTGGTTGGATAGTAATGACATTCGTAGGTAGTGCCATCTACCTTTGTTAGCATGACATTCTGATTCATGCCACCGGGGCCAATGACGCGCACCTCCGGCACGCCCTCGCCAGCACCTTCCGTATAGACTTTGAAATCGGCATCATCGCCAACGCGCACACCAGTCGCCTGCAGACCACGACCTGAGGCACGCACTTTGCGTGCATCAGACAGCGGCGCAACTTTCACCGGGAACGGACTGTTGGGTATGGGCGTACCGGCGTAGAACACGTTCACTGAGTGCAGACCCTGCATTGGCGTAACATACTCGCAACGCCAGGTATCCTCCTCCAACTGACGCACCTTAGCGGCCACTGAAGTCTTATGATTATCGGGGTCAATGATAATCACCTCAGGTACGCCACGACCGGCATCCTTGGTGAGTATGTCAAAGAAGGTCGACTTCTTGACAGTCACACCAGTTGCCTGTATGCCCGGACCGGTGACACGTACTTTCGAAGCATCGCCAGCATGACCTTCGACTTTGACGGGGAACGGACTTTTAGGTATATCCCGACCTGAGTACTTCACTGTGACATGATGCTGTCCTTCCTCCTTTGGTATATACGAAACGGTGTATGTGAGATTCTTATCATTGTTAAAGCGCACATCAGCCTTTTCGACAGCACCGTTGGGTGTGGTGATCTCAACATCCACCTCGCCTGTGCATTAAGTCAAACTCATTAATAAAGATACTTTGGCAAAAAATATTTTAGACAAACTTACCCTTGCCGGCAGAGAATGTCTCGACGGTGAAATTGGCTGGCGCACCCACAACTGGACCGATCGGTTCAATGCCTGGACCATAAGCACGTACTCTGTTCAATGAATGAAAACAAGTGAACATTAGTTGAAATTCACACAACGTTTTTTATGATTATAAGTGCATTCGAGATATTTTATTAACATTTGCTTATTGTTAATTGAATTTCGTTGATTTCTATTGCCAAACCAACGGCTCCGTTTGTAAAAGCAATGCAGCAGCGCGCAAGCAACACATAACGCTTTTATAAGCATAACCGTAAAAGCTCTGCGAGATCATGATATTCTTCAAAGCAGTTTAAATACTCCGCAATGAACAGAAGCATTTTTCCCAATTTTTTGCTTTGTTTAAATTGGCCACCTGTGGTTGAATATTGCATTGCCTAAGCATATGCAATGGTTTTATACACGTGCAGTATGTTTTTTTTTTGTTTTTATGCACAGCAGTTAAAAGTATGCTACAACTTAAATGATCAAAGGCGTTGGCCCTCAAAACTGACGGTATAATTTCAAATTTCAAGCTTTAATAAACAACAAATAAATGCAGCAATCAAAAGTGTCTGCCAATAGCGCCACAAGCTTGAAATCTTTGCAAGAAACATTATGTTAAGACCGGCAAAAGAAGCTAGCGAGCAACCAAAAATGAACTCGAACAAAATTAAAACATAAATGCGAGCATTAAAAAGCGCGAACAAGAAAGCCATTAAAAACACAAATCGCTCAAGGCTAATAAAAATTCTAAAACTGGTAGAAAGAAAGAAAACACGCAAAATGAAGCTACCAGCTCGAATACAGAATTAAAAAAGAGCAAGAACAAAAATTACAAAGAAAAAAAAAAACAAAAATAAATAAACGGCCAAAAAGAGCAGGCAGAAACAGTTGAGAGCATTCCGAACTTACCGCGGTGGAGGAATGCTGTGTTTTGCATTTAAACAATTTTTTGAGCGGGGAGACAAAAAACAATATCCAATAAATTATAAGGTTTACGGTATACAGAAGACGAAAAAAAAGAGGGAAAGATAGAGAAAAAAAAAACTAGATTAGAGTGCTGCTTAGTACGGCCAATTTAAGAACCTTGATAACAAACTGGTACAAATAAAACAGACTTAAAAGAGCGCGAGTCAACGTTTCGGACGAAAGATGAGTGTAAAGTGGTAAAAGTAGTTTAAAAATTAGGAGTTAAAAGAAATGAAAGAAAAAAATATCAATAAAAATAGTTGATAGCACAAGTTTAGAAAGAACGACAACAACACGAAAGAAATCGTGTTGAAAACTTTTTCGTAATGGAAATCACGTGCCAAAGTTGCAGTTAGGGAATACGAATCAGCTGAAATTGTCATGGCAGGCAACCTGAATAAGTTCGCCAAAGATGCGCAAAAATCGAAACTGATTCAGGCCACCTTGACACATGAATAAAACAATTGTATCACTCACTTGTTGGGATTCGTCTTTGGACGCAGCGGTGCACCAGTCTTCAACTTAGAGTTCGGGTATTGGGACAAATATGTCATCATGGACTGTTCATCGACATTCGGATTGACCAACTCCTCGGGTTTGATCAACTGACGCACATTCAACCAATCATCAGCCAGACCCATGGCCTCGGAAGCGTTTTGTACAGCATCCTTGGAATCCCAGAGCTCCCAGTCGGGACACAGACCGGGCGCACAAGCGTCCACCAAAGCGCCAACGGCCTTGCCAGTGGTCCAGTCATTGGTGAAGTTATTAATTGGCATCTCCGGTATTCTCGAGTGTATCCAATTGAGCAAACTGAAAGTAGCGAAATTATTTCGTTTGTTAACGCATTCAGCAAATTTTACATTTAATATTGTTGTAAGCTCACCGTTGTTTGGGCGTTGCACCAGAGCCATTCACTTGATTCTCGTCTTCGCCATCCCACATGGGCATTGAAATCGAATAGTGCAAAATCAATGTCCATATTAAGCCAAGTATCAGTTTAAGTTTATGGTCGACAATATGTGAGGAATCTGTGGCATAAAAAGTTGTGTTAATTAATGGAAATAAACAAAATGAAAAGATTTAGAATATTGATGGAACCGCTATGCAATAACATCGATCATAAAATACAACTTAATGTATCTATTAATTGTCATAACGACAACTAACTAACGTGCTTGTGTAAAAGTAACTCGCTGTCAGTCAGCATTTGCTATAATCGCCATTAGACACGGCACAGCTGCGCATCTTTGACGCGTCTGTCTCTCTCACGATCTATCTAGCTCTCTGTCTAGTCTATCTGCCTGACCGTCTCTCTGTCTGTCTATCATCATCTGCCTGCCATGTGACAGCAGCGTCCGGCGTTGGCCGGCCGCAAAGAAGTTAGAAAAAGTGCCAACAACTTGCCAATTATGTACACAATGTTGTTAACTGTTACAGCAACTTGTTGTTGTTGTTGCCACTTGGCAGCCTTTCTTTTTTTTCACATTTTGCCGTTTACGCAGCTTATCGCGTCTCGTCTTGTCTTGTCTGGTCTCGTCTCATGCGTTTTTGGGCCTGGTCAAGTTCATGTTTGACACACGACACAAAGCAAAGCAAAAACAAAAGCTCGTTCAGCCGGTTTATGTTTTACCTTGATTGGCAAACCGATTATGACCTTAAACTTGACTGCTTCTGGTTTGGTTAACTGTGTTTACGAATGCTAAAATTGCTTTTGTTATTAGACAAAAAATTCACACAAAAATTGATTTCTTGTGCAAAATGCTTTTATCATGTTAATCATGCTCAGCTCTGCTCAATTCAACGCTTTTTCACGAGGTTTTTGAACTCTTGCGCAGAATAATTTGAACATTTCAAGCAAACAGTAAATTGCGAAACGAAAGGCGTCTGACGACAATCGCCTACAATAATAATAACAACGACAACGACAACGACAACAATAACAATTTCGTTGAAAAGAAATTGACTAACATTAAATGAGTGTTAACGAGTTCAGCGGCGCACAATAAAAATAGAAATATAAAAATTAAAGTGTTTTTGTAGTTTGCTTTTTATAGCCCAACATGGATTTAAGGTTTTTTAAATTAGTTACCGTTCGATTATGAACTATAAATAAACGCAAGTGTAATAAAAGAATTTATTTATGACATTGTGCTGAGTTAGAAGAACATGGCTTGCAGTTGCAGACGGCCATGACCTGCACAACATGTTGTTGCTGTTGCTGGAGGTTGTAGCACAAATTGTTAACACGTATTGTCAGCATTTTTCAGACGACTTGAAAAACTGTTGCATTTTTGGCATATAAGTAAGCCAAAGTTAAAACTTGTTGCCTTGCTTTGCCTCATTAAGAAAAGCAACAACTGTGATTTGTATGGTCGTTTGTACGTAAATGCTTTGGTTACATTCCTGCCGTGCATGTGTAATGTCTTTTGCCTAATCGCTTACAAAAATGACATTAAACAAACAGTGCAGTTTGCTTAAAAAGCGCATTTAGCGCAACACCTCCCCACGGCAGCAATGCACGACCGCTGTGCGGCTCCGATTTCACGCAATCAACCTCAAATGAAAAAGCGTTTAACAAATGTATTTTGTTTATGTGCAAAGTGAAGCCAAACAGAAGCTAAACTATGATTTTTTTTCAGTTTGGAGGCAAGTTTATTTGCCACTTAAAGAGAAGGCGCGCAAACTCGATTCGACAGCAACGCGCACGCGCACTTCAAGCCAAATCCGAAGCTGGCCAAGTCGCACGAGTGGTTTTCGCCAAGCAAATTCTAATTAACAATAAATTCGCTGAAAAATGGCTTTGAGTGTTAAAAAACATTGTTAAACATAAAATCGTTTTCGCTTAATCATGGTATTTCTGAGAAATGTCAAACGCAATTATGATTTTAAATTAATCAAATCTTGCAGACACTAAAGAAAGTTGTTATTGTTGTCATTAAAATTGTCTGAAGACTAAAAATAAGTAATGGCATTAATTTTTTTTATGTTAATTGATTTGTGCGGTCTTTTACAACACTTCGTGAACTCTCGAGTCTTGGCCAAATTAATGATCCGAAGCAATCAATATTTTATTTTCTTACCGTTTATTGTTAATCAGCGTTGTAATAAAATATGTAGAAATGTTACTTTCGTCGTTGATGAAACATTATATACGCTTTGCATAAGCTGGCTGAAAGTTTTTCAATAAGAAATATACAAGTTTGTAAAGAGAAGGGGACGAAATTCAAACTCTGGAAGGAGTTCGCACGAGACATGGCTTTATCAATTTATATATTTGACGTCGTCTCCTTCTATAAGTTGTAAACGCCATGCCGAAATTAATATGCTCTTGCAAGCGTATAATGAATGAAATGGGCGTCGTGCAAACACTTGACCGTCGCCGGTGACAAACTATTTTGGGAAACTGGTTGTGAAATGGAAGCCAAATGAAGACGCCAAGTTGACTAACTCAATCTGGTTCGGCACATTGAGTAAGTAAATAAGTAAGTAAGTCAATATCAGCGCGTGTATGGCCTCCGTGCGCATGCCTAGAACGAATGCGCTCAAAACTGTAACCAACTCCGGCAGCGTTTCATTTACAGATCAGCCAATGGCAAAGATACTCTGACGTCGTCGACGTCTTCAATAATGATGCTGTTGCTGTGCTATTGGTATGCCAAAACGGGCCAGGTACCGCAAGCAAGCCAACGACAACGACGACGAAGACGACGGTTACAATTTCGAGTGTGTGTGTTTTTGTAGCGCGCAACTATTTTCCAGTTAGAAGAATCTGTGGCAGAACCAACATAAGAAAGAGTGGCATGTGAGCTTCAAAACAAGTCTCTCACTACAAGTTTAACTGCTTTACTAATTAAATTAGAGCCTCATTCGGTTCAGTTGTGAAACCTAGGAACTTGCTTGACTTGACTTGCCTTGCCTAGAAAGTTGCACAAGACTTTCCGGTAAAAATAATCAAACAAACAAACAAATAAACGAAGACTTGTCACAAGACCGTTGTTTCTTCAGTGTGTTTTTTTTTTTTTTCATTTTTGTCGCAATTGCGGCCGCGAATTGTTTTCGTTTCCATTGTCTTGTTTGTTGGTGTGCCTTTGTACTGTTTGGGTTTTTTGGCTGATGAATTTTTGGCGTAGGTTGCATTTTTGACATGTTCGCATTTTTCTGCCTGCGCACAAAAGTCGCGCAACAACAACGAGCCGTCGGGCCTGGCCAGGTGCGCAGGCGCTTTGAGGTTGGCCCACATTGCACGCCGTATGTCGGTTGTCTTCGGTTGGACTTCGCTTCGGTTGGCCAATCATTGGGTTAATTGACATAGCTGACCCACGCCTCTCAGGCTAATTTGAATTTATGTTGCTTTGCTAACGTGAAACAGGATAAGCTGAAAATTTCACCGCTGCGGCAGTGATAAATTTGCTTGGCTTCGCGCACGTTAACAAAAAACAAAGACTTTTTAATCTTATCAAAACAGAACTTTGCCATGATTGGCAATAATCTGCAATAAAATTAATCATTTCTATTTTCGCGTTCTGCGCGAATTTCTAACAACATTTCCAATGAGTGACGTTCCATAAAAAGTTCTGGCGCTTCATGAGGCATTCACGCTTAGCATTCGATGTCGTCATGGGTAGGTTCGCCTAAATATTTTACAAATTAGTCGCAAATTCAGCGAATTTAACGTTAAATGACAAAAAAATAAAACGAATATCGGTTTTCAATTTCAAATTGTGATTCATCATGAAAACACTTTCACGGCCAATCGCCAATCACGTTGGGATGATTAACAACAGAGCTGAGCTCATGTTTGGCTTGGGGAGCGGAAGCAGCTGCTCAAAATTAGGCGGGAAACAACTTCCGCGCATAGTTTTATTTTGGAACTTATCGGAATCTTAGAATTCATGGTTTTTTTTCAAAGTATTTTTGTGCAAACACGGGTGGCTTTTTTCTTATTTATTAGTTATACGCAAATTTGAGATAAAACATTATGGAATTTTTAACGTTTTTTCTTTTTATTTTTATAATAAAATAGAATTTTTCGCATGAATGCGAGGTCAATTTAAACAACACGATTTCGATAAAAAATAACAAGTGTGTGGTGTATGATCAAGTCTACACGACGCATGCATGCGCTTTCTATATGGCTTGGCGATGAATGTAGTGAAGAGTTTCCAAAAAGTAGAAAAGAGTTACATTTTTCTGGATATGAAGACTCAGACTTTCATTAAGAAAAAGTCAGGATATAAGGACAGTTTCGAGAACTTTCTACAACTTCGGATTGTCGGCTAATATTTGTACAGAGGTTTTGCTACAATTACTCTTATCACACGGTGTGTGCGTAGGGCATAAATAAAATATAATAAATGCAATAAAAAGAAGGTCTCGCGCGTCAATTAAACAATGAAATCAAAAGCGATAAAAAATATTACATAATCCAGTCACAAAACAGTGTTTACACATATAAAAGGGAAAATGGGTCAACTATAAGGCGTCGCATACAATTAATTGAAATTCATAATGTAATATTTGTTTATTTACTACTGATTCATCATTCATCGTTTATTTAAAATTCTCACACTCGCCATTTGCCTTATATGGCAGCCCATTAAACAAATTGAGGCGTGTCTCTCTTGCTTCTATTATTTTATTGAACTATGGGCGCCAAACACGACAAGAAGCTTCACGTCAGACATTTCCAGCCGTTCTATGATATGGTAAATAGCATGGAATGCTTTGTGAAGCGAATTTCAACGGAAAAACATTTCAACTTCAATGCTGGCAACTTCAACTCTAAGCCACAGATGATGGTGCCGATGATGATGTCATTGAGTCGACAAGTCGGCGAATCTACGCTGAGCCAATTTGATCGTTACTTTTGTTGTTGTTGGTTTGGTTGTTTTTTTTTTATGACTTTTTATACTCATTTTATTTCATTTACTTTTATTTGTTTGCTTGTGACTTATTTCGGTTGCTGTGTGTGTGTGCTCTTTTTGCCACAGTGGCTTGCTTGGCTGCTTGTTGTACAACGAATGTCATCGGGAATGATGACGGCAGCACAACGCACTGAGATAAAACACATTTGGCCATTCGAATTCGTATTCGGCTCAAAAGTAATTAAAACATAGACAAAAATTTGTTTTTGTTAAGCCGACAATTCGAAGTGAAAAATAAGAAGAAACACAAAACCAGTTTCAATGCCACGCAAAGTGTTAAAACTTCATAGATACACACATACATGTATATCAACTTCAACTTGCGCGTTTTCACATACATTTTCCACAACGCTGGTCTCACCGCAGCGCCCTTCCACCAGCCCCCCTAACTACATGGTTTAACCGTTTATGAGCGACATTTTTAAGCGACTTTAAGCAAATTGTAGGCGTGCACAGTTCAAAACAACTAATGAAGTCATTATTGTTGAAAAATGTTTAGAAAAAAAACTGTTTTTGTACTTGTCTATTTTTTTTTTTTGTTTTCAAAGTCAAACCAGAAATTGTCTAATTAGTTAGCAACAAAAACTTTTGGCAAACACGAATTTGGCACTCTTATCTGTTCTCAAACCATAATCAAATAAAACAAAAACAAAATCTTCGAAATTAGCAAACACGTCAAAAACGCTCACTGATTAGTTAAGCGAAAGAATGAAATTTATTATTGCGAAAGAGGTTTTTGTTTTTAATTTAGCGCAAAAAGATAAAAACTTTGTTTTTTGTATCGTTCGAGTTTAGTCTGAAAAAACAGTGAGAAATATAAAATTATTGGAATTTTCTTCTGAATAATAGAAAACATGATCAAACAAATGTATTTATCATCAACGTTATCGCTGTGCTCAACATTTACACACAATAACACGACCAAAGGGGGGCAGCAGTATCGCAGCTTGACTGTCAGGCCTCTTCAAACTGTTCAAGATGAAGATGAGATAGTTTAAAGACTCTAATTTTTTGCCACGTCTCCTTGTTCCGAATAACTCGAACAACAACACATGTGTAATAGTACTTTTTTTCAATAAAAGTTAGAACGATCGTTATACATATATTTATAAGAAAGTGCACCAGATCGGAAAAACAATTATTCCATTACGTATTTTATTATTATGCCTTTGCTATTTGTTTTATTTGTTCAACGAATTTGTATCAAACGACAACTTCAACTTATAGATAATATTTTATACAGTAGGAAAAGCATATCTTGATATATTTATTTACAGAGCTGTCATTTATTGATCGACTGACTTGAATATATTTTGGTAACAAAGCAACAAGTTTTTGATTGGAAAACGTAAAACGTTGAAAGATTTCGTTGAGTCAACGCACCGAAAGACATGCCGCGTCATAAGAGTCTTAAAAAAAGGAAATTCAACGTAAGACTTTCACTAAAATGTTGAATTTCGTTTGCCGGCTTATTGAAAATGCACTCAAGAGTTCACCATGGCGACAAGATTGCCTTGAGCACGTCGTCTGCTGTTTTGCTTGTGACATTAATAAAATGCTGTGTGTAACACAATTTCTTATCACAAAAGCGACTTTTTAGTTCAGCACATAAACTATGTAAATAAGTAATTCTCTGTAATATAAAAAAAAGCTTAACAAACGTTGCTTTACGCTTATCAATGGCGTCATGGACAGAAAAAGATTTGATTTGCGTAGAATGCCAAGATCTATAAAATGTGATAACAGCTTCATTATGAATCACTTGCTAATGCACTATTAAATGTTTACGAAACTATGCATTAAAATAATTGGCGGCTTATAAAATTAGTTGAGGGAATTTTAGCTGCGCACTGCCAATCAGAAAATCAACTGACCGGCAACGGACGGATGGACAGACGCTGTGAAAGCGATATGAAAAGGTAATGCATGAGAAATGGATATCAAACACAGGCCAGGCCAATTTAATGCGAACTTTCCGCATTGAATACGCTTCGTTGGCATTGCGGGCGTGCATAAAGTAAGCGCAGATCATGTTCACGCAAGATGACAAAGTAAAATACACTAGAACGTTTATAGTAGTACACTGTAAGGTATAATAATGTGACGTCATAGCTTAAAATTATTGCTATTTTGCAAAATTGTTTGTACGAAAATGTATAAATTTCGTTATTGTTGTTGATGTGCGCATAAGTGACGCCCAAAACAGGTTCAAAAAGAAGCAACAACAACAACAATAACAACAGCACAAATGCAGGTAAAACTGCTGCTGTTTGCATGAAACTTGAATGAAAGTAAAAATGCTTTGGGATCAACGCCAAAGGCATGACATCATGGCAAGGCGCTCAGTTCAAGTCACTCTGACGCTGACGCTGACTGCGACTGACATTCAAATTGAATTAATAAATTTTAATAAAAAAAAAAAAAGAGCAGATAAAAATAACTAAATTGGAAAACGACGCCAGTCAAATTTAAACGAGTGGCATGCATAATGTTGCCTCGTCGTCGTGTTAGAGCGACTCCCATGTACACATAAATTAATGTACCATTATGTAATAATCAAGAAGATTTGTTGGAAGAATGCAATTTGTCTGCCGAAGAAGAACATTAAAACAGACACATATGCATTAAAGATACGTTGTGTGTTGTTATTGTTGTCGTTGCCGCATGCAATTTGAATTTTTAAGCAGCGTGAATAATAACAATTATAATGAAATAAAGACACATAAGCGTTGACTCATATTTGTAGAAAATAGTCAACTTCATCATTTGTTATGTGATTTCATAGCCGCAATATGTGATAAACAACCCTCGTGCGCTATGACAATGAATTCGCACACTTGACAAAATGTCGGCAAATAACTATGATTTTATCGAAGTTCTTGAAATAATTATAGTACAAATAGCTAATGCTTACTCACCGATATTAACGATTTTAATACCCTCATCCTGTAGGAATTTGAGCGCGACCGAAACGTTCTCCAGTTTCTGGCTACGGAATGTTGGTCGTTTGTTGTGTTTGGGCAGACGCTTTTGTGCGAGCACCTCAATTAGCGCGATTAAACGCAAACCGTCGGCCAGATCTGTCTCCAGATTGCTAATGGAACGATCGATGGTTTTCAGATGCTCGTTGGCCCAACGTGTAAAGGTGTTCTGTTGAATCTTCTTCCACTGGGCATCCTCGGCGAGATCACGTTCGGCCTCCATGTCTTCGTCGATGTCTTGATCGAACTGTTGCTGATAAGATTCGTTTGGCTAGAATTTGTTTTTGTTTTTTTTGTGGAAGTTGTTGATATTAGTACACTTGGTAAATGACTTAGGCAATTGAGGGTTAGGGTTTGTGCGGTGCAAAGGCGTTTAGTGAAAGCATATTTCAATGTACATACAATACTAGTTTAAATGGATTTTATGTAAATTTTCTTTTACGGTTTCATAAAAGAAGCAATCAAGCCTGAGTGGCGGTCAAGCCTATAAAAATGTCAATCTCTTTTGCACCGCAAAAATAACAAGAAGTGGCAGTATGTCCCAGATTCCATACAAAACACAAACAAACACACGAAAATCATACACGTATGCATGTATAGACGCACAAAGCCAATTGGAGTTGTTGCACGTATGTACATATATACGAATTGAGCGAGAGAGAGCGAAGTTCGCGTGCCACAAAAATTTGCGTCTGACGTGTATGTGTTGTACATGTATGTATGTTTGTATGTTGGCATGCATGTCACTTAGCCGTGTGAAATGGCGAAAAGAGAATAATTTACAACAAAAATAGTGCAGACGGTCTGCGGCCACAAAAGAAGAAGAAGAAGACAACGACGCCGCCACCGGCATAACAGCACTCAAGGCTGGGGGGACGTAGCGGGACGTATTCGGATCGCAGCCGGCTCACTGTGAGAGCAGCGTGAGAAGTTCATTAACATTTTCATTAATTGCGAAAAAATAAATTAAGAAAATAAAATAACAATGTAAAAAAGTCGCCCTGAAACGCGCAAACTTAAAACTTTTGTTGACTCGTTTAAAAGCAGCGGCGGCGGCGGCGGCAGCGGCACCGAAAAGCAAAGAATTTAACACGCAAGCAGACACACACACCTGTTGATAGTAATCGTAGTTGTTGTTGGCGTTGTTGTTATTTGTCAGTTGTGGCGAATTTGCATAAAAATTTATATGATTAAAGTGTTGCACAAAATTTTCACTGTTTTCAACTTCTTCGGTGTTGTTGTTGTTGATGTTCTTGCAATTTGGTAGATCACTTGAAAATCCTTGTTGGCACCCGTTGTTATTTGTATTGCAATTTGTGGCTGTCGCCTTCGGAGCGTTTTGTAAAGGCAGCTGTTGCAAATAGCGATCACACTCACGATCACGATCCGTTAACTGATAAATAATTAATTAATAACAATAAGTGCTCACACGAAAATAACACGGAACGAGAAGACGACTTATCGCGGCGAGAGTAAAAAAGCAACAAAAAAAAAAACAGAAAAAAATTCGCGATTTAAACTTTTGGAATAACGGCTTATTCTGGCTTGAAACACAAGTGAGCCAAAAGCGTCGTATTTGGCGCAAAAGTGTCCACGCAGCGGTGAAGGGAAGAGAGGACAAAAATGACCCCCCTAGGTAGAAAACTACCTAGGATTGGAGGAACGGGAAAATCGGCCAGCGCACGCAGCGCGACATGCGACAAGTCAATTTTGTCACTCCGTGTCAGCGCGTCATGACACATTCCTCTCTGAGAGAGCAAGTCAATACTCTCTGGCAGCGTGTACTCTCACTGCTTTGGCGTTTCTTTCCACTTTCCAACTTCCACTGGTTAATTCCACCCAATATTTCCGCTTTGATTTATCCTATCACTCCACAAGAAACCCATTTACTTCATTCACAGCAATGCGAAAACTTGTGCAAGTTTGACTGTTCAAAAATAATGCGGACCGTTTCGGAAATGGAGAAGTTGTTTGGGCTGCTGTATGTTTGGGTGATTTTAATGTACACATAAGCCAATTCTTCTCATTAACTTACTATCTCCATATAGTAATGAGACGATATATGGTTTGAAATACAAAGTGAAGCGATATGCCGATACTTATCGATACAACTTGGGTTCAAGTATTATTTTTTTATCCTAAGCTCTGTAGTCTTTACTTTAGTAAAAGAGACTTGTGGTTTGTCTTGCTTAGCGATGATAGTGAACCTAAGTTTAGGAATCTCATCAATATATTGATTTTCATCCAAATGTCCGACCTTTTAAAACTTTTAATTAATTTATTCATAAACTAAAGCATAGCGTCTTCAAAATAACCTAATATCCCATCTCTAATCGATAACGAAATCGATTTAAGTTTAATTTGGTGAGTTTACCTCATTTTGTCGTTGAAGTGGCGGGCTTGCCACCATGTTGTTGTTGCTGCGCGCATGCATTTTGAAGATTTTGGATGTTTTCGTCGATTTGATATCCTTTATAATTTGTTATTTGACTAATAAAAATGTTTTTTGTTTTGATATGTTGTTATCTGCGTAGAAAGATATTCATATGGTCTGAATTCACTTTTAAAGACACGTTGAATTTCCTAAAATACTTCAATATAACTAATTTTACTTTTAAATAATTATTATTCACATCACACGTTACTTTATGCTGTTATTTCAAAAATAAGAGCTTGAATCAGAATCTTTGTTGTCTGGCAACGCTTTAAAGAAAGCTTTTCTAAGATCGTTCCAGTTTTTTTTAAATTTTTCAATTTCTTATTATTAAACATTTGCTAGAAATTTAAATGTTGTTGTTGTTGTTGGTTTTAAGTCTGCTCTGAGTAAATTAATAAAGCGCAAATTTTATCCGCAAAAATAATGGTTTTTGAAATATTTAAGTCCAAATTTAAGCTGACGCCCTAGAGTATGCAATCAAACTTTAATTCAGGTTTAATTCAGTCAACTTTCAATAATTGTTACGACGGATGTTTCAATGCGATTAGAGACTACTTAGTGCTTAAATTGACTCATTTTAATTGCCACCATTGCGTAGTTCTTAGCGACACGCAGACTGAGGACAACAATAACCGTATGGGCCGAAAACAATGACGCGTTATTCACACTAATTGTGACTAAGCAATCTCGCAAGTATTTGTATGATACCGCAGAAAGTGGACATAGTTGTTGTTTGCCCTTGAGAAAAAGACCGGCAGGCGATTAACAACATTGTGCGCCTTATCACACTAAAATGTACGTTTATTCGCAGAAATTGCAAAACAAAGTTCATATATTAATGTAATACACAACTCAGCAAACCTGGTATCAGCAATATTCTTAAAGTATTAAAAAAATATGCAAACCTTATGGCTTATCGAAATTCCACTTAAAACACTCAGCAAAAGAATTAAATAAAAAAATAAAATAAAAAACCAATGCCAAATGAGTATGAATCATTTGCAAACAAAATGTGTGCATGCATCATATAAAATTGGCAAATATTGTAAGAAACGAGATAAAAATATAAAGATAAACAACGAATCAACGAAACAACAAAACAACTGATCGACGTTTTTGCCATTGGCCATTGGCGCCAAAGGTGCACAAATCGAAAACAATATGCGCATACAGATACAAAACACAACACACAAAAAGTTGCTAAACGACCTTCCCGATATGGTCAGAACAATATGAATATGGCCAAGTGTTGCAGTAGCCTCAGACGGAGTCGTTTTTTTTGCTAGACAAGTAGCGCCGGAAGTGAAGTGCAACGTGGCGAAGTGGCAGCCAATAAGCGACATAGGCGCGTGCTTCAACAATTGAGTGACTCGCATGCCAAACACAAATGAACTCAATTCGATTAATGCGAATATGGCAAAAACATAAATCATAGATTTGCGAGTGCCAACATTCAATGCGCGTCATCACTTTCGATCGTGAAAGGACATGCACCAACTGGGCGACGGTTCACCTCAGTTGTTGCCAACCGAAAAAGGCAACAAACTTGTAAAATTGACAACCAAGAGCAACAAACAAATGAAACATAACTGAAACTCAGTGTTGAAGGCGCTGCCGTTGGAAGTGTGAGCGGTTGACTTGTTTCGTGCTGCTTGACTCGACAGATGTATAATAAGAATAATAACAATAACAACAACACAAACACAAGACGACAAATAAATTTGCACTTCCAATTTAATTATTTTGAAATTTATTTGAAACTAAATTTACATTTCGAACACAACGACAGCCGAAAATTTTGTGAGAAATTTGCGGCTAAAAATAAAAAGTTGCCAAAAGGTAATCAACAGCATATGTACACACACACACACATACATATGTCCTCCAACTGCGGGGGAAGGTGAGCGCGATGTAAGTGTGTGTGTGTTTGTGGATGCAAATGGTGCATAAAATTGCTTATTAGAATAGTTTACAAGTGCGTGAACAATGTACAGAATAATGTCAATAATTTTGTAAATGCTCTGACGTTGAATTTGTTGGTGAGGGCGGTCGGGGTGATGGTTGTATTGATATTTGGGTTATTTGTTTACTTTTGACAAAACTCACTTTTTGAAAAGCCATTTTTGTTTTATTTTTTTGTTAATTAGTAACGATTATGAAACACAAGAAATTATTGTCTTAAGTTTGCTTTGTCTAAGCCGCTTTGAGGCTTTTTGTTTAATACTTTTGCGGCTTTTTTATACGCTTTTTTAATATCTTTCGTTAATACTGCACTTAATCACCGTTTTTATGTATTTGATTATACTTTTCTTTCTTTTTAAAACACACAAAATTCAGAAATTATTGTTTCGAAAACAAAAGTTAGCAAACGCGACAAAATGTTCTGTCAGTGCGAAATGTTCGCGGCGTGAATATCAACTCTGAAATGAACGGAATCAGATTCCTTGCTCAAAGTTTTTATGCGCTTTCGTGCTAAAGTGCTTACATCGTCGACGTCGTCGTCGGCGTTGGCGTTGACGTCGTTGTCGCTGCAACCGGCGTCACTTTAGAATTGGCAACGACGTTGGCGCTCTTTCTCTCTCTCTCTGCACACGTCGTGGCGCATAGTGCACTTGAAAATCGCTCTTTTGCCATTGCCGTGTTGATTTTTTGTGCGCAGCTGACTTTTGTTGTTTTTGTCTTTGTTTTTTTTTTCTCTGCTTCTTCTTTCATGCTCTCACTGTATGCAAAACTCAGGAATTTTGTTGTTTTTGGTATTTATTTATTAAGTTTTTTTGTTGTTTTGCATAATTTGATTGTTGGCCATTGACTCATGTTCGTTGCGAAGCGTTCGGGCGATAATTTTGCTTTCAAGATTCTGATTATGATGATGATTAGTCAGCAGTCCTACAAGTTTTGGCCGCGTCTCGAACGATTTGAATTTTCTAAAAAATATTTTCTAAATGAATTTCAAGCGCAAAAAACATGGCTAAAAATATATGTGTTCGCTTGTTCTCTTTTGAATGTTGGACGCAGGTGATTTGTATGATCGTTTCTTGTTTCTGCAAAATCTTTTCTTTGTTGTATACTTGTTTTTTTTTTCTGATCTTTTTTATCTTTTGCGAGAATTTCAATTTCTTGGCAGTTGGTCGCAGTGGCTTTAATTTGTTTGTGCTACGCGTGCATGATTTTTTTTTTTAATTTGATTTTATTTTTTTTTTATTTTTTGCAAGCGTTTTTCCTCAATTTTCACGCTTTTAATGTGCGCAATTTTTTATTGGTTTTGTCGCAGCTGTTCACATTTTTTATTACGCATACGTGACGTTTTTTGTGTCTTTTTTTATACTTTCACGTGTGAGGTCATTTTATTTCAATTCTACGTATAATTTCTGAACTAGAAATACCCAGCAAGGTCAAATAAACGCATTGCTTGCTAGTTGATCGGAGATTTGTTGGGCTACTTAGCAAATGATTATTATTTTCGTATTTTGATTAATTGCTTTAAGCAAATAAGCTAAAAATAGTCAGCCGAATCATCATCATCTAACAAAACAAAAATAACAAGAATCAAAATCTTTACAATTGCTGAATCATTAATTTAATTCAATCGATTTGTTTTTTATCTTATCGCCAATTGGCATTAAACGAGTCATGTTCTTAATAAAAGAGAAGACGTGATTTTGTGCAACTTTTATTGGCAATATCTCTCAATTAATTTGACTTGTTTCGATTTCCTTCTACTTCATTAAAACTCATAACAACTTGGCGTATAAGCAATACAATGGCCCACATTCAACAGCATCATAAAATGCAATAACCAAAATAAAAGCATCAATATATTTCTAAACAGAAACCCCAAAAAGAAAGAAGAAATAACAAAAATTAAATGCGTTTCGTTCAAGGGGCAAATCATTATATTTGATTGAGTGAGAATTTCAGGTAGCCACGAGTTCTAATATAAACAAATGTGAGAGCGAGACAGTTGCGCTAATTTCAACAAGCGCTAAAAACAACAATTCAATGTACGAAACACTAATAAAAGCAAATTCAAAAACAACAACAACAACAACTAAACAAACAGCAATCCAACTGAGTTGCGCATCTTGCAACGCCATCTGGCGCTTGGTTTGACACAATTTGATGTGATAAGTTGAACACGATCAAACACAATCAAACACGCTACGTCATGTTGCATCAATCGCGCACATAAAACGAAATGTTCGTGCGCTCGATTGACTTAAGTGTTGCGCATCAAACTTAAAAAAGAAAAATACTAAAAATTTCATTGGACATAAGTTCATGTTAACGAGTTGCACATGCTTTCGAACATTTTACAAGCAACTCTTAGTTTTCATATCTTTGTTTTTCACACTATAATAAAGTGCAGCGCAGCGTCATCAACACAATCATTCACTAACGCGTGCAAGCACTTGTGTATGTGTGTGTGTGTCTGTAAGTGTGTTTGTATGAGTGAGTGTTAATTAAACGCGACGTGAACACATAAAAACAACAAATATTTCACGCTGCCGAAATTTGCACAATTTTCATAAACGAAAAAATATATTTTCTTGTTTCACTTCGTTTGGGTTTATTTTTTTTTTTAATTTTTCTTTCATTTGGCACTTCGACATTTGGCCAATGCCTATTAGAGTCTGGTATTAATCATCTCGTGCTTATTTCTGGATATTTTGCTTATATCGAATTTTCTTTTGTTTGACTTCTTTCTTTGTGAATTTTCTCATACTTTTCGCATTTTTCACTTTATTTGTAACTAATTTTTCAATATTTTATGCACTAATTGCTACGTTGTGTAACATTATGCCGATTTAGTTTTCCAACTCTTTGAATTTGTGTTTATATATAATATATATGAGCGCGTCTATATGTATGCTGTGTTGGATCTAAAGCGTTGTCGTCAAAAGATTGCGTATACGCGCAGTTCGTAGCGTTGCGATGCGCACTCGTGTAGTAGGCCGTGGCAACTGAAGAGTAAAAGCAATTTTTGTATTTGAAAACGCTTTCCTTTCGACGCAAAACCGTTTCGAGCATGCCGCTGAATTTGACTGAGTAAATTATTTGTGAGTAAATTATAATTTTTTCAATTTTTGTGTTGAGTTTTCCATTGCGACGCGTCAGTATACGAAATCCCTCAAAACCGGCGCACGTCTCATTTGGCAGACACACAGTCAAGAGCGAATGCGGCTGCCGATCGGAGAAGAACGCCGCAGAAGAGGAGAGCGCAAGAAAATATGTGTAAAGAACTTGTTGTTGGCATTCTTTGTTTGTAATTTAATGTGCTTTGTTGCTTGGCGTGTCCTCGTGCGATTTATATGTGTTAACGCAGGGAGAAATTCTAGAATAGAGCTAAGTTGGAACCACGTCACATGATGCCGGCACACCTGTACAGCCCAAGTAAAGGGAACGTGACTCAGCCCGTAGAGTTGCTCAACGACGCTTGTGGCACATTTCTGGCCAACGGCCAACGGTTTTCAATTGGTTTGAACGCTCGTTTCAGTCACATAGAATTTATTGAATTTTTATTTAAGCAAAACAAAAAAAAATAAATAATAATATTAAAGCACTTGCTGACGCGTCTGTTGGCATTTTGAGTTGCCGCGCATTACCTGACGCAGCCAATCATGGAAATACCCTGTATCACTGTACATATCAGGCACACCCTGTGCACAGGGCACGAAGAAACTCAGCACGCCGACCAGAGTGCCGTTATAGACAAGCGGTGAACCCGAGTCGCCGTGACAGGCGCCGATATTCTTCTGCCGATACGTGCACACATGGCCGGCAGCCACGCTGACATCTTCGTAGGCGCTGAGCAGCGCAGCACACGACGCGCGTGTGATGTGTTGCTGCTGCACGGCCTGCAAGCGTGTGGGCGTGTCTCCCAACAGCGAACGCGAGCCCCAACCGGTGAAGAGTAAGTCTTTCGTATTGGCAGGCAGTGGCGTTGTCGGCAGCGCTATGGCTTGGGTTAGGCTGTTGAATACGATGCTGGCGTTCAGATGCAACAGTGCAATGTCGTTGTGATAACGCGGCTTATCATAGTTGCAGTGCAGTTTTATGGCATTCGGGTAGTAGAGTGCCTGCGGCGCCGTGTAGAGCACGCTGCCGGTGGCGACACGTAGACGATCAGCCGGCCAGCCGGCGACGCACAAGCCGGCAGTTAGAATCCAACGTACAGCAACGATGGCGCCGCCACACAAATGACTGTCCGGCAGAGTTTGCAGCGAGATCTGATAGGGTGCGAGGCCCTCCTCGGCATTTTGACCGCCGACTATGAAGTGATCCGATGTTTTGGCGTGCGCAAAGGCAATGGCAACGGCAATGATGAGGTACCACGTCTGCCGCAGCGCTTTAGCGTGTGACATATTTGACGTTCGGCCAAAGACTATTCGAACCGAAGCGGTGATAAAAAGTTGCAATGTTATCGTTAGCATTTTATCTTGAAGCACTAAACTTGCGATATACATAAGATAGCGAATGGAAAATCATGTTTACCACTCGAGGAGTACGCCGGTCAAGATGGTCTTTTGGCTCGACTTAAATTTATGTGCCGAACGCTATCACAAGTCAATAAACTATTTTTGTTTTTTATCATAAATGATAATTAACAGACTAAACCGACATTTTGTATAACTTCGGTCATACATTTAATATCGAACGTTTCGCCCGAGATGTCGGTTTTGTCGCAGTTAAGTGTTGTCCTGTTAGCTCTGTGCCTGAGCACCGCCGTTACTGGCATACGCGTGAAGAGCAAGCCAGGCAGTGGCACCACCTACAAAGACACGCGCATAATTGGCGGCACTGTGGCCGAGGATGGCTTCGCACCCTATCAAGTGTCCCTGCAGTATGGCTACAGCGGCAGTCATTTTTGCGGTGGCGCTATCATTGACAAGGACTGGGTGCTCACCGCCTCACACTGCGTGATTGGTTCAACGCCAATAGACATCGTAATTGCCTCCGGCACCAATGTTTACTATGTGCCCGATGCGCGGACGCATGTTAAAGAGATCTTCATGCACTGCAATTACGACAAGCCTAACATGCACAATGACATTGCTTTGCTGCATTTGAACAAGTCAATCGTTTTCAACGAGAAAACGCAACCGATACCGCTGCCTGAGAAGCCCATGCAGGACGGTGACGAGGTGATACTCACGGGCTGGGGCTCAACCGTGCTTTGGGGCCAATCGCCCACCGATTTGCAGAAGATTTATCTCAATTATGTGCCATACGAGAAGTGCAAAGCGCAGCTTAGTGATGATCCCGAGTACGATGTCGGACACATTTGCACATTCACGCAAGCAGGCGAAGGCGCATGTCACGGTGACTCCGGCGGTCCATTGATCAGCGGTGGCGTGCTGGTAGGCTTGGTCAACTGGGGTTATCCTTGCGCCACGGGCGTGCCCGACGTGCATGCAAACGTTTATTACTACCGTGATTGGATCAGAAAGATAATCAGTGGAAATGCCAAGTGCTAAAAGTACGAAAAATACCATAAACCATGCGCAATCAGTAATTTATCGTAATTGTTTGCTCGATTTATGGCCATATTGCTTTCGAAAAATCTAAATTTGGTTAACAATTTATTAAAGATATTATATATTATATGATTGTACTGTTTTTTACGCCTTGATAAAGTCAATGGTCAAGTTTATGACATTGCAATAAGACTTTCGATAAATAAAGCCCTAAATGCGCGGCACTTATCGCCGAGTGCTTAGCCATTAAGTCATTAGACAGCCTTTCATTCATTGTTTTTCAGCACGCTCAAGATGAAGGTGTATGTTGGCCTAACGCTAACATTGCTTATCGCAACGTTCGAGTGCCAGGGCCAACGCATAGTCGATGCCGACGGCAAACTAATTGCCGCTGCCGGTAAGGACAATAGAATTGTGGGTGGCACGTTGGCAGAGGAGGGTTTCGCGCCCTATCAGGTGTCATTGCAGGACTACACGGGATTCCATCAGTGTGCCGGCGCCATACTGGACAGAAAATGGGTTATTACGGCTGGACATTGCGTAGAGAAACTGACACCAGCGAATCGCACTGTCATCACTGGCACAGTCAGGTGGTTAACGCCCGGCGCACGCTACTATATCGAAAGTATACACATGCATTGCAACTACGACAAGCCGTACATGCACAACGACATTGCGCTACTGAAGCTGAACGACTCGATTGTTTACGATGCGCAAACAGCGCCGATCGCATTGCCACTCAAAAGGATGCAGGAGAATGACGAAGTGATATTAACCGGTTGGGGCGCCAAAACTTCGCAAGGCGTACCGACCGAGTATCTGCACAAGCTTTACGTCAAGTACATGCTCTATGAGCCATGCTTTGCTATTTTCAATAACACGCCCAGTATGGGCAAAGGCCACATTTGCACATACAGCCAGGCTGGCGAGGGCGCCTGCCATGGCGATTCGGGCGGACCACTCACCAGCGATGGCAAATTAGTGGGCATTGTGAATTGGGGTCGTCCCTGTGGTGTTGGCCTACCCGATGTGCAGGCCAACGTGCACTACTACACCGATTGGATACGCAGGATCATGAGCGATAGCGCAAAGTGCTAACAAAGTCAACTTCAATTCAATTTTTTTAAAGAATAAAATAGCTTCTGTTTATAAAAAAAATTTATTTGTTTTTATTGTTAACATTATATTTAGTAATATTCCTATGGCACAAACTTACGTGGGGTAATTGCTCGCATAACAGTGACACTGTTTGCAGTTGGTGGACGTCAGGCGTCTGATCCAGTCGAGATAGTAGAAGACACTCGCATGCGAATCCGGATAGCCCTTGGCACAAGGCATGCCCCAGTTGACGAGGCCGACTAGTACGCCGCCACTGACGAGTGGACCGCCCGAATCGCCATGGCAAGAACCCTGACCCACCTGCGTGTATGTGCATATGTGCCCGATGCCATTGTCCGTATCGTTGCCCATCAATTCTTGGCAACGTGGATAGTCCCAGTAGGTGAGATTAACTTGTTGCAGCACATCGGGCAGATCGCCCCACAATTCTGTTGTACCCCAGCCGGTGAGCAGCACATCTGCGCCATGTTCCATGGGTGCGGTCGGTAGTGGAATGGGTTGAGTGTTTTCCGTGAAAACGATCGAATCGTTAAGGCGAATAACTGCTATATCATTGTGCAAAGATGGATGATTATAGTTGCAGTGCACCCAGTATTCCTCCACAAAGTACTTCGCTTCGGGTGTGTACCACAGAATCGAACCGGTGGCTACACGTAAGTACGGCGGATTGTAGCCAAAGACGCAATGCGCCGCGGTCAGCACATGCCGGTCATCGATGATGGCGCCGCCGCACATGTGTTCGCCGTACATGCCCTGCAGCGAGATCTGATAGGGCGCCAAGCCCGGTGTTGCATCGTTGCCGCCAATGACGCGACTCTCAAAGTTCTTGCTTCCAGTTTGATATTCCTCAAGTCGCGCTGTTTTGGGTATGGGACGTCTAATGGCCGAGCTCAACTGGAGCAGGCTCACAAGCAACAGCAGTGCAGACAATGCCGTCGTACGCGTTGCCTTCATTTTGTGCCGAAAATCCGTAACTATTAAACGGATTCATGTGCTCTGATTTGCCTTTTATACCCGCGTCAGTGATTCATTTATCATTTATCGTGTTTCATGTTTCTTTTTGATTTTTATTTTTTATCGAAAATCGGTGCCGATATCGAGTGATCATAAAGTGAACTATTTTGATTATTTTCTTTTTTGTTGTACTTCATGTTGCAATAAATGCGTTAATGGCTCTGGTCAAAGTTTACTGACAAAAAGGGTCAATAAACGCCAGGAATTATTGGCCAACATTAACAAAGATGTTAGCACAGCTTGATTGAAATATGTTATCCTCTACATTGTAGAGCACCAAACATAATTATTTTCTTCTTAAATTATTCAAACTCATAACAAAAAAATTCATGTATACTTTTCAGGTAAGATTTGCAGCCAATTTTATTCAATAAATAAGTAATCAGTAAAACTATAAATTCAAATAATCTTCGAATACCGAAACGCGTCAACCTTTAAGGGTCTTGCATTGTGATGTCGTACGCCTAATCCAATCCATGTAGTAGACGGTACTTGCATACATGTCGGGCTTGCCGACGGCACATGGTGCGCCCCAATTGACCAGACCAACGAGTTTTCCCTGCCATATGAGTGGCCCGCCGGAATCTCCGTTACACGCACCTTCGCCCGCCTGAGTGTATGTGCAAATGTGTCCAATATCGACGCCTTCATCGCCATCCCAGGCTGCTTTGCAAGACTTGTGTTCAACAATTTTCAAATCGATGCGTTGCAGTAATTCCGTCGTTGGATTATTTAATTTTTGACTGCCCCAACCCAGTAGCCGCACCGTTTCGCCATGTGGCGGTTGTGTGCGACTAAATGTCGCCGGCTGCGTGCGATTATTGAACTTAATAGTGTCGTTCAGACGCACCACGGCAATGTCATTGGCGTAAACCGCCGGTATGTCGTACATGCAATGCACTAAGGACAACACCGGTTCCAGTGTCTGGCCCGGCTCGGTGCGATTGTTGGTGCCTACGATAACTCGTAGTTGTTCAAGATTAAAGTCCAACATGCAATGGCCCGCTGTCACTATCCAGCTTTCGTTTAGTATGACACCGCCGCAGACGTGCGAGCCCCAGATTGCCTGTATAGACACAATGTAGGGTGCTTCGCCTTCATCTGCCTCCTCGCCACCTACAATTCGGTTGTCACGCAACTGTTCTTCCGTGATCTTATCATCTCCGAACTGTCTATGTATGCGTTTTGCGTCAGTAAAAACACTAAATGACAGCAGCAGTACAACGAGACTCGTCCAGCGGAGTCGTAAATGTTGCATGGTGCAAAAGTTTGGTGAATTTCCGTGGCAATAATTCGAACTTAACTCACAAAATTAATGACCACCAATGAATGATTGGTCATCGCACCTTGCTTTTTATAGAAAATCCATAAAAGATAATGTTTTTTTATTAACCATTCAAGTTTTGGTATTACCCATTGGAAATGTCCAAATGTTGGTCCAATCTTTATAATGTCCAATTGCAAGACGTATCTTTATGGCATTTGGATATGCGACAAGTGACCGGCATTTCCATAAATTGGACATAATAAAGATTGGCATTAGAAAACCCGAAAATAAAACAAAAATAAAAGAGAACAAATTTTGTTATTGGATTTTCCAGTTTGCGGTTCTGACTTGCAATAATTGTGTCATTTGTTCTATATAAAAACATGAAGTATTCAGTGCTTTGTGTCAACGTTTGTTTTTTGATAATATCAAAAATAGGGACGCATCATTTTGACCGATTCGTTCGACTTGACACATCGAAATGAATGTTCAGAGTCTGGCCGACCAGCCGGGCGCCATTTGATTTTATCAGTCGCTCGTTATCCAACTGACCATATAAGTCTGCACTATTAACTACTCACATAAAGATAAGTGCGTTCACACCGATGTGTAAATTTAAGGCAATTGCTCACTTGGTCTCAGTTTATTTTCGTGTATCGCTGGCACACAATGAAGGAAATTCTGGTGAAATTAGCATTGCTGCTGACGTTGGCAATGCTCATAGGCAGTACCACTGCTCTCCGCATGCGTGGTGCGCCCTACGTGGGTCTTGCCAGTGAGTACAAGCGTCCAGTTCTAAACAAAGATGGTGGCGTCGATGCTGAGACACGCATCATAGGCGGCGACAAGGTCGAAGTCGGCTCTTCACCTTGGACCGTTAGTCTTACAAACCTTTATTACTATCACTTTTGCGCCGGCGCCATTGTTGACGAATTACATATTTTAACGGCAGCTAGTTGCGTTGCGGGTCTGAGAGCCAGGAATATACATGTGCTGACGGGCACAAGCAGCTGGTGGAACCAGACGAGTCCCGAATATTCTGTGGCTGAGATCATACAGCACTGCAACTTTGACAAGCCACTCTATCATAATGATATTGCGCTGCTGAAGCTCGCGGAGCCGATTGTATTCGACGATGTGACTAAGGCTGTTACCCTGGCCGACTTGGACGAATTGGAAGTGGGTGAGAAACTTACTTTTGTCGGCTGGGGTGAGACTGCTATCGGTGAAACCCTACCCGGTGACTTGCATAAAGTCGTGGGCACCTATCTACCCTACGAGGAGTGTAAGGAAGCGCACGGCGGCTCGGATGATGTCGATCTGGGTCATGTCTGCTCAAAGCAAGAGATCGGTAAGGGTGCGTGTCATAGCGACACCGGCGGGCCTCTGGTCAATGAGAAGGGCGTACTTGTCGGCATTAGCAATTGGGGCGTGCCTTGTGCATATGGTTTCCCCGATGTTTATGCTCGAGTCTCCTTCTACCACGATTGGATTCGGACGTCAATTAATGGCTGCGCAATTAGTTAAATTTTTTAATGAGCTTATTTATATGTGAAATCGATTATTTAATAAATACTTGAACAATGAAAAAAACTTGTTGATTGTGATATCAGGGTCATTCCAATATTTATGGGGTCTGTAGTAAAGAAGGCCAGTTTATTATTAGCAAATGCACGTAATAAACTGTCTATATTGGCTATATCGATCTGAGCAATTAACGAATATTGTCAAAAGAGAGAACGGGGAGATTGCTTTACTTAAAGAACGCCAAAGGGGACGTACATATTTTAGGAAGGAAGGGTCTCTATAATGATTCAGTGGTTGTTTTGATAGCCAAAAACTCTCCCCTGCGTGCCTTCCTGGTACTCAAGTACACAGTTGTGATATAACTGACATTTATCGTAAATATTTTACTGCCAATTGTAAAAACATTTTTATCCAAATCAAAACCATTTATCACGCACGGACAGAGTGTTTTAATTACCACGCACTGGTTTCAATATTTTAGTCTCTGTTTGGATATCGAACGATCATGAAGTACCATTTGAGCGTTGTGTTGATTTGTGTGCTCGTGTCCTGCGCAAATGGACTACGCATGCATGGTGCACCATATCCTGGTCTAATCAACAAGGACACACAACCATTGCGGCAGCCAAAGAATGGACGCATAGTCGGTGGTCAAGAGGCCGAAGTTGGTTTTGCGCCCTGGCAGGTGTCGGTACAAAATAAAATAGGCAATCATTTTTGCGGCGGTGTAATAATTGCGGATCAATTTGTTCTGACCGCCGCTAGCTGCGTTGCCGGCTTGCAGCGGAATAACGTTAAAGTAGTGACAAGCACGAATGACTGGTCTGGCCTGGCATGGGAATATTACATCGAAGAAATAATCATGCATTGTAACTTCGATAAGCCGCTTTATCACAACGACATTGCCCTGCTCAAGTTAACAACGCTGATTGCCTACGATGAGGTAACGCAGAACATAACACTTGCACCATTGGACGATCTGGTCGCAGGCGATAAGTTGACCATGACGGGTTGGGGCAACGACGAAGTCGATGCTGAGATCTGGCCTTGGAATCTCAACAAACTCGAAGTGAGCTACGTGACAAACGAGGCATGCAAAGCGGCGTACGCTGGCATATCCAATGACCTCGATGTGGGTTCGCTCTGTACTTCGGCACCGGTGGGTCAGGGCGCCTGCCATGGCGATACGGGTGGACCGCTCGTCGACAGCAAGGGTCGACTCGTAGGCATTGGCAATTGGGGTGTGCCATGCGCTTACGGTTTTCCGGACGTCTTCGCACGCGTCTCCTTCTATCACGATTGGATACAGACAACTATTAATGGCTGCAATATTCAGTGAACTATTTCTGACTTTCTCGTTTTTTTCCATGAACTTAACAAAAATACAGATAAAAAAAAACAAACAAAAAAATGATTACTTTCAAAATTTTTAAATCAATGTTCGCAAAATCTGATTGCAAATCACAAGTATGCCGTCTAGCCAGTCCAACAGAATGTGATTTACGCGTACAATAAAATCTATTCTTGCTAAAAATTCCGTAGCTACACAACTTTTGCCAAAATCTTCGCTGATAATTAATGTTAAGACAACTAACAAGTCTGATTGAAAAACTGTTTTTGCTTTGTAAAAATTTTCCATACTTACACGCAACGGTCCAAAGTACAAAGTTAAGTAATTGTTGGTAGAAGAGTTCCCTACGTTCGAACAAAATAGACTTAATCATAGCATGTCTACATGATCGGTGCATGACTAACCTATATATCGAACACCTTTGCATTTAAGCTTTTGAGAGAAACGATGTCTGAAGTGTATTCCCAATGGCCGAGCTGATTAGTAAGCATTCGGATTTCGATTTCACTATAAAAATGAGTTTATCAGTTTATACGTGTTGGTTAGACGAGTTATCAAAGCTTCCGAAATGTAGCTTATCACGGCTAAGCAATTCGGCGAATAGGCATGATAAGGCTTCACTCAAGCATGAATTTTGCAAACACAGCCTTGGTATATAAATCGAAAGGCCCGAAAGCAGCGACAACATTAACTATTCTAAATTGAAAGTGTAAGCAAGTCGTCGGTTCTAACAGAGTAAACAAAACAAACAATGAGATTTTTAATCGTATTCACGGTGGTCGCTGTAAGCGCCTGCGCAGTGCGTGGCTTTGGCATACGTAACACAAGAGGCGTTCAGCCAGAGACGCGCGTCGTCGGTGGCAATGTAGCGCCCGACGCCTTTGCGCCCTATCAGGTCTCTATCGCGAACACAATTAACGGTGAGCATGTCTGCGGTGGTGCGATTATCAGTGAGGATTGGATATTGACTGCGGCACATTGTCTAGAGTGGCCCGCTCAATATCTGAAGGTAATCACGGGCACCAACAATTGGACGCAACCCGATGCGGAGTACACGGTGACAAATGCTAAAGTACACTGTCTTCATGATCAGCCAATGTATCATAATGACATTGCGCTCCTGAAGGTGAATAAGCCCATTGTTTTCAATGAACGCACGCAACCGATCAAACTGGCGACGTCTAACACACTAAAGGATGGCGACAAGCTGACAGTCACCGGCTGGGGCAGCACCAAGACTTGGGGCCGCTACTCACAGCAACTGCAAACGATCGAATTGAATTATCTTGCGCACGAGTCATGCTTGAACAAAGTACGCAATCAGTCCTGGCTGGGCGACGATCACATTTGCACCTTCACGCATGAGGGCGAGGGTACCTGCCATGGCGACTCCGGTGGTCCGCTGATCGATGCGGATCAGACACTCGTAGGCGTTGTCAATTGGGGAGAAGCGTGTGCGGTCGGGTACCCCGATGTATTTGCTAGTGTAGCGTACTTCTCTGATTGGATACGTGAAGTGATGACAGATAGTAATACTTGTTAGTGATGAGGGAGAGAGAGCAACATCCTGAAAACAAAACTGCTGCCAAAGAAACGAACAAATAGTCATGTATTAATTTTAAGCATTAATTTATATCAGAAAATACAATAATAAATTACCTTACCTTAATAATAACTATTTATGAGACTTGATTTAATTCAATCAACATTTTAGCGGAATTTTTTTCAGAGAGGAGTAGTCTTATAACGCCTGTACGGCATATCGAATCGATGTGCATGATGATTTCACAAAGTCTTAAAAAGATATTAGATATACTTAATAGACTCAAATGTATTTCCTTCTGTATATATGTTTTTAAATTTAACCGGATTGCTTATGTAGGATCGAACACCACCAACTCAAAGTAATAGTCCAAAAATTAGACCCCTCAAATACTACTTTGTTATTTATTTAGATGTTAAATTTAATTATTATTGCCTTTATTTATTTTATGACACAAATTGCGAAGCCATGCGTGGAGGGTATCTAATCTTCGATATTATGGTTGCTTGCGGGATCAGTATACATTTTTACTATGTTCAAGCACTGCAAGCACACATTGTAAGCTCCATTGTCAGCGATCAAGTTCAGTTTATCAAGAAACTGAAAGAAAACAAAAATTTCTACATGTTACTCAAGTGCATTGACTCAGTTGTGCTTTGAGGCGTGACGATTTGTGGCATGCGGGATAACAATAGCGCACAGCAGGACTTAAGGCAACATGTCTGGCGACATACGCGTGACTTGCATGACAAGTGGCACACAACAAGGCGTTGGATTGTATAAAAGCGCTGGCAACGATTGCAACAAGTTCATACCGAGCTGAGTATGCGCAGCGACAATGTGGCAATACAAGAGCTTATATTATTTGGCACTCTGCCTGCTCGGGCTGAAGTACTTTATGGCCAGCGTTACTGCCGCATCAAACGCAGACGTTAACGACGTTCTTTACCCACCGCAGTTCACTATGAATCGCATCGTGGGCGGCGAGGAGGCCGAGCCCAACATGGCGCCCTATCAAATCTCACTGCAATCATCACGCAATCGTCACTTTTGCGGTGGCGCTATCATCGACTCGCGTTGGATTATCACCGCCGCCCATTGCGTGCATGGTCAGAAGGCGTCAGCCATCAAAGTGCTCACCGGCACACAGAACCTAAAGGAGAATGCGACCGCCAAGCATTACTATGTCGATCGCATCGTGACGCATTGCAATTACAATCAACCATCGTTCGCGAATGACATTGCATTGTTGCATCTGAACGACACCATTGAGTTCAACAACCAGACACAGCCGGTGGAGTACGATCACAAGCCGCTCGAGGCAGGCGACGAACTGCTGCTCACCGGTTGGGGCACGTTATCGTTGGGCGGCGAGGTGCCGCAGCAGCTGCAACATCTGACCGTGAAGTATGTGCCCTTCGATGAGTGTCGCGAGGCGCACGACAACAGCACTTGGGTGGACATCGGACACGTGTGCACCTTCAATGACAAGGGCAAGGGTGCTTGTCACGGCGATTCGGGCGGTCCACTGGTGCACGATGGCAAACTGGTGGCGCTCGTCAATTGGGGTCGACCCTGCGCTAAGGGCTTTCCAGATGCACATGCGCGTATCTCATACTATCACGACTTCATACGTACTCATCTAGCCGGCTGCCAACGTGATAAGCCAAGCGCACAAGAGCCGTCGACAACAACACCCACAACAACGTCAACAACGACAACAACAACACCAGAGACAAATGACAGCATGTAAAATTGATTATGAGTTGTATTTGATTAATAAAAAAAACAAAACAAATGCAAAAGACTTAAACTATAAATTCTTGGACTAATCTTAGCTACGGTGACAATATGTACAGCGGCATAACTAACTAAAACAGGTTTACTAACATGACAGATCCTCAGAACTGATTCGCTGGCAGATACTGGTTGTTGACCAATGGCTGCTGTTGCTGCAACTGTTGCTGCAACTGTTGCTGCTGCTCCTCATGGTGCTGGGCATATGGGCCCTGCTCGCCTTGGCTCTGTGCCTGACCGCCTTGCAGTTGCTGCAACTCCTCCTCATCCTCCTCGGGCGCATCCAATGAGCCGACAACGGAAGTGATTGGTGCAACGCCCTCATCGGTGATGGTCGAAGTGCCACCCAAGCTATCGTATTGTGTCTGAATCTGGCGTTGAGCATTCAGCGCCTCCTCGGGCGTGCGGTACTTGATGAAGAACACCTCAGGCTTGTTGATATGCTGTGGCGCATCGGCGATGGCGTCTTGCAGATCGGTAGCGGTTGTCTTCTTAGCCAACACATAGACGACGGTCTTCTCCTGCTTGAGCGTCTTGGCCAGATTGAGTGCAGCGGCCTTGTTCGTCTGAGCGGGTGTCTTTACGAAGAGCACATTGTAGTGCTTGCGTGGCTGCTGTGCCAACTGGGCGAGCTCATCTTGTATCTCATCTTCGGACTCCTCAGGCGCGGCGTGAATGAAGAAGTTCTTGGTGACAATTGGCTTCTTGGCGATCCTAACACGTGGACGTGGACGACGGTTTGGCGTGAGTGGCGCAGTTTGGAAGTTGATTGGGAAACCGGTGGGCATGGGCAAGGCGGCGACTGGACGTTGTGGCTGAGGCTGGTAGGACTGGCCGACTGGTGGCAAATACTGTTGGTTGCTCTGTGGCGCATAGTTCTGCAGCAATTGATGGGACTGTTGCTGTTGCTGTTGCTGGATCAACTGGGAGATTGTTGGCTGTTGCAATTGTTGCGACTGGGGGCGATAATTGTAGCCAGGCTGCGTCAAGCTGATGTCAGCGCGTGCCAGCGCCAGTGTCGCCATGAGAACAGTCTGCAAATGTAAGAAGTACAAGAGGCTTTTATTAGCTAATCGCGTTTCACTTTTATTTATTAAATCATATTTTTTTTTTGTGTCGCTATGTAATCCAAATTAATCCGTTTGCGAATCGGCACACGTACCACGAAGATCTTCATGTTGTCGCTTGGTTGATTTAGTTTAGTTATGCTGTTAGTTAAGGCAAAGCTGTTTCTGTTGCTGTTGCTCGAGTTGAACTGTGCTGAGTTGAACGAGGCGACAAGTTTTTATAACAAACGCCAAAGTCAAGTCAGCGCAGCCAGCAAAAGTTCAAGTCGAAGTCGTTCAGTGATAAATGCAAAACACAAAAGTCAAAACCAAATACAAAAAACAAAAAAAAAATAAGAGTGGCAGTTGACACACGATAAACTACAACACCAGAAACAGCAACAACATCATTTGAATTTGTTTAATAGAAAATTAATAAAATATAATAATAGTGAGAAAATGACAACAGCGTTTTTGACGACCGTCGAAGTTGCAACAATTTCAGCAATCGAAATAACAAATAATGTTGGAAAAGACAATGGAAAAGCTCAGCTCAACGCTTCTCTGCTAAGCTTCGACGCTGAATTTGTTCACATTTTGTTATACTTATGTTTGTTTTTGTTAATATCTTGTATTTTATTTAATACAAGATTTGCATTTGTTGTTGTCGCTGTTGTTGTTGTTATTGTTGTTGTTGCTGTGATAGTTATTTTAGCTGTTGTAAAATGCGTTTTCTTTTTATTAGTTCAGTTTCGTTAACAATTTGCATGAAAACAAATAAATAAACAAAACAAAAAAAAAAGTATTTCAATAAAAACCTTTTTGTATTTTTACACAATTCGCGTTTTATCGATTAATTAAAATGGTTGACATCATTTTTTGCCACAAACTAAATTGCAAAAAAATAAACTCACATATTTATTTTTAAATATACATAAATAATCATTTTGTGACTTTTCGTCAAAGTAGCTTCGGTTAATTTTCTTTGTTTTTGTTTTTGGTTTTTAATTTGGACATTTTATGCGCGCTTTTTGTTTCAAAATTTTGCGCTTCACGCGATATTAAATCAATTCCATTCCATTCAATTGATATCTTTCGAACTAATCGATCGAAAATGTTGTAACACGACAGACAAAGGAGTGTAAATTTGTTGCTGACAACAAGCTGAGTGATCCATTAAATAGAAAGAGAAGAAAAAACCCGCAGTCAATTTTAGTGTCGTCAAGGTTTTATTGGCCATCCATTTGCTTTTCAAATGATGCTCTTCGATTTATTAGTTGCATTTTGTGTGACAAAAAAGGTGAAAAAGTGAAGTTGATAATCAAACGAACAATGATCGATGCTTTACATAAAGCTGTAAAATGTATGAGTTGCTCCAGTTTAGGCAATTCGTTATGTTTTGGCCATTCGTCGTTCATCATTAGCAACTTTTCGCTATAAAAGTGAAGGTCCGAAATGTCGTCAGGCAAAGGGAAAGGCAATAATGCAACACATTGAAATATACAGAAGCAACGATACAGAAGCAAAGTTTCAAGGTTGCAAGCCATGTGGGCGTCAAGCCTAGAAAAAAACCTCTTGAACTTGTTCAATGCGTGGGCGCTTGCAACTTGTTTGACCTCAAGGCAATACTGAAAGTTCAGCGACAAATTAACACTGTAAAGGGTAATGGGTCAACATAAATCATGTAAAACTATTTCGAAAGCACAGCTCAGAACCTTCAAGTTCAAATTAAGCGAAGCTACAAATTTTTCTCTACAACAAACCAACAGCAAATAAATGATGTTGACCCCCAACGCAGATCTCGAAAGGGTCGCGTGTTCGGCTCGAGTGCATCTTCTTAAAATATTCAACAGTTTCATGCAGGCCATTCACAAAGCCCTTACTTATCGGACAGCCTTCAGAGATGCGCAACCGACCATAAGTCAAATGAAACTTAGGTTTTTGTTGTTGTTGAATTTCGAAAACTGGTTTCGTACTTTCTCACGCCAATTTCCAGAAATGTGTTAACCGCTGTCATTTCCACTCAGACTCTGTCGTTTCGTTATGCAAATCGTGGCCACCACGCAACTTCTTCGTTTCAACCGGAGCGGGTCGCGCCGTGACGTCTGTGCTATTATAAATATAACGATATGTCAAAGATATTAGGTATTAATTTCCGGCAAATGAAAGCATATTAGAAGCGTGCAGAAGCGAAAATTTCACATTATTATTAATAATAAATTAACGGTTTTCGGATTATGGATTTTGGTTCGGCGTTGATGGTTTTTATGACTTACAAGTCTTGACTAATAAATTAATTTGCAATTCAGAAAAATACAACGAAAATGGCATAATTATGTTAATGATATTTATGTAAAAAATGGCATGGAATTTGCTTTGAAAATGGCACAAAAAAAAGAAGATGAAGTGAATGTCTTCGAGCGAATTTCCGGCAGAAATGCTTTTGAAAAATATCATTTAATATTTTATTTTTTTTCTAAATTCGATAACAAAAGTAGAAAAAATATATTAATTTTGTTAAGCAAATGTTTTTTTGTTTGTTAATCTCATTCGAGTTTGCATCGTACGATCAATCATCTGATTTCGACGCTTTAATTACTGTCGCTAATCACGGCCGGAGCCGGAGCCAAATCACGCACTAGGCCTATGTTCAGGTTCAACTATCAAAATAGTGTTGACTTAATGCAAAATGCGCAAAAGGTTAAATTATTTATTTGGCACACACACACAAACACATGTCATTTTCTACATGCATACAAATATGACAGCAGCCAAGCAGCAGAGTGGCGCACCGCCCATACTCAATGGCGTGTTGGCCAAGCCACTTCTTCTGCGCTTCGCCCACCTATGGCCAGTCGTATACAGATCGAGGGGTCGACCGTTAAGCTTCTGAATGGGGCGTGCCTTGCCTGCTGGACCTTCGACGAACTCAACCTTCTTGAATTCAGCTAGCTTGTGACAGTAAGTAAGCAACGAGGTTATTGTGTTGGCCCTGCTGTATATGTGGCTTACTTACCTGCGCGGTTGTCACATAGGATGGTTTGTCTGCAACGATCCAAGTGACGACCTCCGCACATGGCGGCGTCAGAAGCGAACCATCATATTGATAAAAACCCATACGTCTTGGCAGTAAATTGCTTACCACAAAGGGATGGTCCAGTTTCTTTGCATTGTTTATGTTAGCCGCGCTTCTAATCTTATGCAAGTCTTGTGATATTTCCTGCAACGGCGACTTTGGCACATCACGTTCCTGAAAGAGTATTGCTATCACTGTAAAGCCATCTTCATGTTGGACAGCAACTCTATTTGTATTATAGCGCTTATTACGATGCAGTATGTTCACTTCGAGTGGATGTTTGGTGCCATTTAGCATGTGTTCGCCTTGGTAACGCATAGATATGGCTTGCAACAGCCAGGTGGAATTTTCGTTCCATGGCAAGCCACTGAGTTCCATTGCATGCGGGAATTTGGAAAGCATGACTAAAGCAGAAGTCAGTGAATAGTTTTTCAAATATAAATGGGAAGAACTCACTTGCATGTCCATTATTGGTGATAGTGACTTTCTCCTGACTTACATTATAGCCCGTCAAGTTGAGTTCAACATATTCCAGTTCGGTCGCAAGCTTCTTGTCGAGTTCAATTGGACTTTGGTGTTTTCCAGTCATGCAATGTCCACTCCAATAGTTCAGATCTGTATTTTTGGAAAAGCAGAACAAGTCGTTTATCTAAATTAAGCTTCTAAAATGATGTATACTTTTATCGATCAGGGGCTATAGTCGGTACATGCGTCTGTTGCACATGAAAAAATGTGATAGTCTTTTAGGGGTCAACTTAAATAATAAATTTGTTTGTAAGAACGCAAGCATACTATTAGGCTGTCATATTGGAATGTGTCCCACATAGAAAATTTCTTTGCAGTCTTACTCAGTGCTGCCAATTTCTCAAAAGCAAAATTAAATCTTAAGAAAATAAGTAATAGCTGAAAAAAATCATATAGGAGGGGAAGATCGCCTATCCACAGATATACAGACACAGCTATATCGACTTGTCTTTTCGAGCTGATCAAGAATATATATACTTTGCATAGTCGCAGATGTCTGAGTGTTATAAACTTCGTGACAAAGTTATAATAGAGTGATGAGTATAAATATGGTCAAAAATCTGGGTGTCGGCTTTTGAACATTTTTGATAGCTGTTGATTCTGAAAAATGTCCTGAAATATCCAGAAAATGACTGAATTAGCAACCATGGTCTTACCCGTGAATTTGAAAACACCATCATAGTCATGTAAACTCTTATCACTCACAACTGCTTCGGCAAAATGTACTGCGAAAAGAGTCGCATGAGATATTTTTTCAAACTTCTAAGCAATTCAACTTACTCATAAAAATTGGTAACCAAACTATTAAATCTCTCATTACTATCAATTTGCAACATTTTACGACTTCAATTCTCTTATGTTGATCTGTTGATTTGTAAAACGGCTTGCAGACAAAGAATCCTAACCGTTCAACAAACATTACAATTGATTTTTTAAACAAACAACAAAAATTTGACAACAAAAATTCGCTTACTTGCTAATCATTTTTAGATAAAGTTCACCTGACGCAAAAAGGAGGTTCAATTGAGAGATATTTTTAACTCTGACCAAATCGCAAACTTTTATCACAGTGAAGAGTGCAATTAAGAAAGTGATTGGTCAATTATTTAATGGTGACCATAGAATTTCAAAAGTATGCGAAACTTAATAACAAGTTATAATTAGAATGAGAGTCATAAACCGACCAAGTGACCAACAATAAACTCATAAAGGACGCGTGGTTCACATTTCATTAGAAATGTTAATTACTCCGCGCAAAAGTCGATTCTCTGAAATCTATAAATAAATTATACTTATTTTCTAACATAACAGAAATGCTTTGGATAAGTCTTATCAGCATGGTTGTGTTTGAATCATTGCGCTTACAAAACAAAACTTCTTGTACACAGTTCGAGAACACTGAATCACATATCGGGGAACATATTTAGCAGGCGACCACAAATATGTAAATAACACTTATATATAAAAGAAAACCACTCAAGTAAGGCACTTTTTTTACATTTATTGACTAGTCCAATTTCACATACAGATAAGAAGTATCGATAATATTTTCGCATTTGTCTATGACATTTGCATACAATTTTGCTCAATTGGTTATTTGCTTATTTTGGATTGCGCATACAAAAAGTGATTACATAACATAAATATAACTTATTCAATTAAATAATGAGTATAGTAACAATGTATAAAGCGTGTGTATTCGTTGTCTGAACTTGTACGGCTCGCTTGACGTTGCTTGTGCTTGTGGCATGAAGTGTACGCGAGTTCGTTCGTTAAATATCTTTGGTATCTCGCTAGAGTGCGCATTCTTAGGCTTCAAATGCGTTTTAATGCTGAGCAGCTTAAATTTACTGCAGGAACTTGCTGAGGCAGACTAAGAGCAAAGTGCCCGTCATGGAGAGCGCGATCGGTGCCGCGGCGCCATCCTTGCGCGGCGTGACAATGACCACGGCACGATTGTGTAGCGGCTGTAAGGTGCGGTAGTTGTTGTGCAACTGCTTGCCCTCAGCATACTCGAGCTCCCTGAACCGCTCCACTTGCTCCAGCGTCACCGGGTGCGTGTTGGCCAAGACAAGCCAGGTCACAACCTCACCGCAAGTGGGCGTTGTCAGTGAGCCGGCATAGTTGAAATAGCCCGTGATGTCCGAGAATAGCTCACTCACCACGAAAGGCTCCGACAAATGCGATGGCTTGTTGACATTCTTATAGCTCTTGACATCGTCCAGATTGTTGATCACCTTGTCGATGGCTTCGTTGCGCGTATTCGAGACATGATACAATACGCCGATCACAGTGACGCCGTCCGCGTGCTTGGCGGCCTCAGTCATGTTCGCATAGCGCCGATTGCGATGCACAATGTGCACCTCGAGCGGATAGCGTATGTCATTGATGGTGTGCTCGGACCACCAATGCAAGTGTATCTGCTCCACAACATAATCATCCCGAAGTGGACCGCCTTGGAGTACCATTTCATGCTCGAATTGGCTGAGCTGAACTATAATGTATATAAAGTAAAGTAGAGTATAAGTAATGTATGGTGATACAAAGAGGAAGTGAGATAGTGAGTGAGAGAGATAGAGAAGTGAACTAACCTGAATGTCCATTGTTGGTGATCATAACATTGTTTTGCTTGTCATCATAATCAGAGAACTCCAGTTCATCGAATTCGCCCTTCAACGGTCCCTTTGTGTTCAAGTTAATGGGGCTCTGATATTGGCCATTGTCACATTCGCCGCCCCAATGGGGAAAAGCTGCAGAGCAACACAAGAAGAACAAACATATAATGGTTGCATAAACGAGCGCTACTTAGGTAATCTAGGCTATTTGTACCTAACCCCCGCTACCGTCAAGCCAACTCAATTTGTTCAAGATTTTGCTATTCTTTTTATATCATTTAATGCGCTCTCTTGATATCAATGCTAGACGAGCGTCTTTGTGAAAGACTTTAGTCGCGTTGAGCTGCAAACTTAAGCGCCATCAACGTAGGCAAAGATATCGCCGTAGCCGGTGGCCGTGCCGTGTCGATGTCGTAGTCGTAGCCGTAGCTATCATCATCATCATCATGAGTGTCGTCTTCGTTGTCGCAATTTTGCGGTCGGCCACTTATCACAATTTACCTCGGTCAGTTTTGTGTGTGCAAATTGTGCACAAAAAAATTTGAAAAACACAAAATAGCGATGCTAATTTAGTGTAATTTTCACAATTTGAATAAACTGCGTACATTTATGGGCCGCAATTGGCGAATAGCAACCGACATTGAATTATTCTGTGGCTATTTTGGGCCAGTTAAACTAAATTTAGTTGATATTAGTTAATCACACCACAGCAGAATAGACATACCATACACACACACACACGCTCACGCACACACACACGCATGAAATTATTTGCACTTACGTTCATCTTGATTGTTATCCAGATCTGGATAACCCCAATCGGAAGCGTAGCTCAAAGCGAAGAGCGCTGAAATAGAGATAAAAACAAAAGCATTTTGATTAGTAAACATTAAGGAGGAGTATAAGGAGAGGGGCAATATATAAAACTTAATTTAATAAGCGCTAAATCGAAGGGCATCCCAAAGGACACAAAAATACGGCGTTATATATGTATAAGTTTCTATTAATGAAAGTAACTACGCGTGAAAGTTTAGGACTTTTACTTCAACATCACATACTCTTATGTTACACAGCGCTACTCTGCACATACGCTAATTGAGCATTAAGCAAAAACCAGCCATTTCCTCGGACTTAACAAACTAATTTCTTATTGAAACAAATTTGCTTTTGAAATGTTCTCATTAATGCACCTCAAGCAAAAGTAGTTTTGTATATTAAGAATGCCCTTAAAAACCAACAATAATAATTATAAATAAATGAAAAAAAAAGCCAACAAGTTATTTACACGTTTTAGTGTCTGTCCAAGTAATTTGCTCATGACCTTCCGCTTTAATGGCAACGTTGTCTTTTCCTGATATTTTTATTGTCTTCTGTTACTTGTCGACAGCAACATGAACTTCAACTTGACCGTCTTGAAGTAACGCGCCCAACAAAAGCCCAATAAAAACGCTTCCCAACGCATACAAAAATAGCAAAAAATTGTTAAAATTAGCAAATATCACTTGCCATTTTTCGATGCTCAACAAGGCGGTGGGCGCGTTTGTTGTTTGTTGTTGTTGGCGAAACGCCGCGTGAAAATTATAAATTTCGATGAGATAACTTGATGAGAAAAATTAAAAAACAAATTGTTGTGCAACACGCAATCACTTGTCTAATCGACAGAGATGAGCGCTGCCATGTCATAGCGCAGCGTCAGTACATCTTCATGTGCGCCACTTGGCCATTTGGCGGCCGCGGCTAAAAGCACTTTGACAGCCCAAGTGACAGCGAGCTGGTCAGCGAATTGTCTTCAATATGCTTTATGTCTAAATTAGTCGACATAAATATTTGCAAATCACCATTTTTATCATCACTTTGTTTGTTATGTTTTGCTTTATGATTGGTGACACTTTGCGGTTTGTTTCCATTTTCCCTCAAACAAAAAATGTTCAAAAAAAAAAAAAATAATCATAAATGTGACTTTTATTGTTGGTGCGCTTTGTTAAACTACTTTTATGGCCATTTTATTGGACACATTTATCTGTTAAGTGTTCCAGTCACAAAGCTTAAAATGATATTCATAATTGTCACAAAGCTGTTCATATTTATGGCCAGTAAAGGGTTAAGTTGTTTGTCTCTATGCGCTCACACGCCTTAAATTTGAATTCACACAGTTTATAAAAGCAGAACAAAAATATTTTGAATGAAATTTTTGCCGACTTAACAAAATTGACGCGAAAAATAACAAAACCAACAACAAAAGCAAAAAAATGTGAAAAGTATCTGGGCATGATGTATGAGCATCACACTGGGCGAGCAGACGAGCACACGAGCATGTTGAAATGATCAGCTGAGTTGCCAAAATATTATGTTAGGAATATTTTTCGCATTTCGTTGCTGTATCTTTTTTTGCACGCCGCCTCCTGACGCAAGCTGATGGATTAGTTCAGTTCAGTTTAGTTATTTTTGCTTTGTGCTCGTTTTTATGCTCTTTTAATGATTATTTGTATTAAAACGCATAAAGTTCATAAACCAATTAGACAGAAAAACATTAAATTGCCATTTATGTAAACATGCTCTTTGTAGCTTTAAAGTGATTTTCTTTGCTTTTGTTCCAGAGACTGCACAGACACGCGAAAAGTGATGTAACGACGTCAAAGCATGTTCTTTTAGCAATTTTTATTTACCTTCGGTTTGGTTCTGCGATTTTTATTGTCTAACGTTCGATTTCACCGAAAACAACACAAATTTTGCTACACTTCAAAGTGTTTAGTTTTTATAGTTTCTTGTGCGCCTTCAAAACTAATCCCTTAGCTTATGAATTATTGAGCTTATCAAGCTTTCTATGACTTAAAGTGGCTGATAGACATGAGCCTGTGCTTGAGTGCTTCGCTGTTGTACTTCTTATTGATTATGAAGAAGAATTTGTGTCAGTTTATTTATACTTTGAGTCATTGGCTTGAACTGCAGTACAGTCTAAGTATAGAGCATGTTATTTTATATCTTGATTTGATAATGGGATATACAAATAAAGACAGCATTGCCCTTTTAACCAATGTTTAATCAATCAAGATTTCATTTATAATGCGCAGAAATATTTCTCAATAAAGATGTAATAACATATTCAATATTGCAAAAAAAAAACACGTACAGTAATCTGACACTGATCCAGAAGATTATAATGCTTATTTACCCAAAATTTCAAAATAATAAATACATAAACAATAATGTTTTCAGTTCTTCATTTCGGTTTCGATTTCATTTGTGAACATTTTGTTTATGCTTTTTAATTTGCCAAAATTTGTGTTTATTTTTGCAAAATCTGCCGAAACGTTTAAGAATTCGAAAATTGTACAACGAATTCGATGAGTTTGAAAAAATCCAAGAAAGAACAAATTAACTCAAATGATTATTTCAGCTCATAAAATTTAATTTCGAAAATAGACTTTCAACTCTTGTCATTTCATTATATTTTGCCTTGTGATATTTTCTGTTTAGAAAATCCAAGCAATTTGTTGTTGTTGTTGTTGTTGTTGTTGTTGCGCTGGAAACGTCACTCAAAATAAATTGCAATCAAAACAACAAAAAGTAAACATTAAACAGCGTCGGAAATTAACAGCAAACAAAACTGCAACAAAATTAAAAATTATTTTCTTCTCACTTTTGTTGTTGTTGTTTTTTTTTTTCTTACTTTTGATTCATTACATTTTCATACATTTTATTTCATTTTCGCTAATTGTTGATTGTTTAATTGCAAAATGTTCATGCGGTTTGTTCTTGTGCCCGTCTGACGACAATAAACAGATCATTTAGTCGTCAAAATCATAAATAAAATTTCCATGTGTTTGCGCAGATTTATGGCCATGACTTGACAGACGAACGCGACTCATAATTGATAAACATTTGATTGGGCATGACAGATCGCTTGGTGCTATCAAATCAAATTGCCGCATTTCTTGTCTAATGAGCACTAAAAGCATAAATCGAAGACTGCCGAAGACTTATGACTGCAATCGATCGATCGTTCGTGCAACAAAGAAATTTTCCATGCTCGCCGCTGTCATGTGGGCGTGTGTGAGATACTTTGCACTTTATCGAGTCTCATAAATGACTGCAATAAGCGTTGTTGTCTTCGCTTGAAGTTTGCTTCAATGCAAGGAAGGCGTGACTTTCATTTTGCAAAATAATAATTGTCATTATCGAACGATTTGTTTAAACAAAATGTAAGAATTGTTGTTGTTTTTTTTTTTGGGTTTGCTTCTCACGCGATTAATAATGACAACAAAATCATTACTTTTTGGCGCTACTATAAAATTTATTATTTGTAAATAAAACAAATCAGCAACAACAACGATGATTGTACAAATTAGTGTTGAGTAATGAAAACATTTAACGCTTCAGCGATTTGTGCTGAACAAGCGTTGAATGCATGCAATAAAACTATTAAGTTTGGGTAAGAGGGGTGAAGCAATTGACAGTTAACAATATAATATATAAACTAACAATTCGAACTGATACAAAAAACAAGCAGAAAAATCACTACAACAACAATAACACGCACCGCTTCGATTTATCAATGAAGCGCTACTGTAAGCATGTTGTTGCTGTTATTATTATTGTTGTTGTAACCAATGAGTTATAAAGAAAAAAACGCTGACAAATGTCTAACAATTGGTAATTATAATTAAGACGATCAAGGCGCTTAACGGTTAACTGTTGCTTAAGCTGCGTGTTAATCTGCTTGCGTCGACGTCGACGTCACAAGAAATCATGTTGTTGGCGTACAAAGTTTATGACGTCAATAAAATTCGCGCCTAAGAATGAAGCCAAAAAGACAAAGAAACAAAACAAAAAGTCTACTTTACTTTTTACAATATATAATCGTTTAATAATTATTTAAGTATCTCGTCACAAGTCTTGTCCACCGTCATTTGTCCGGCTTATCAACATTCGTGTTTTATTTACGCCAAATTGCTTTATCACTGATTTCTGGTAAAAAAAAAAAAAAACTATAAAATACGCGTGAAAAATATTTGTCAAATCGCATTGTTTTTTTTTTAATGATCGATTGATTGTTGTTTGTGCCTTAATTTGATCAATTGTGTTCATGTATCTATGTATCGAAGTCTATGCGGCTTTATTTATGGACAAAGTGGTCAGCAAAGTAACCGAAATAGCATCGAAATGCCGTATGTGTTCCGTAAATAAAAAGCGCCGTATCCGGTTGTTATCCACTTCAATAAATTACGTAGAAATATATCAATTGATAAGTCCAATTGGTTGCCATCAACTGTGGGCGCGCGTGTCTGTGCCACGCCCCAAAAAAATGCCACGATCATTGATAACAAATTCGTTTACGTCATTTCATTTTGAACTTTGCTTTTTTCTCATTCTTAGAAAAAGAAGACTCTTAATTTCAGTTGAAGTTTCTGAAAGACCTCAGATTCGTCATTTGTTCATCAATTTATGCTAACCAACAACAAAATTTCCCTTTCTTTTTTTACATATGAGCATAGCACACGTTTTGAGTCATATGTGATTTTCTATGGTTTTTGGTCAATGCATGATTAATTCGCGCACCTTTAATAACATGTCTTGTGACAATAATAAATTTAGTTGTTGACTAATTATAATGCAACATTGATGATTAATGCTTGTTTATGAAGGTTTCCCAGAGTTTTGCAAAGTGATACAAATTCAAAGATTAATGAAAGGAAATCGCAATCGTCCATGGTTTTATGCTTTGCCGTTTTTTGATAAAGTTTATCACAACCAGAGCGTATTTAAAATCGCATAAAACGCACAAAAGCAAAAATAAATGTATTCAAAGTTCACTTCAGATACGCTTAAAAGCCTTAAATGAATTTATCAACGAAGGCTGTAAATAATTCAAATATGAAAAAATAAAAATATATGTTTATAATTATTAAAAAACAGTTCAAAGTTGATAAAACAAAAATGCGCTGATAGACCGCGTGACTCCAGAGCAACGCGCAGATAATACATGTATTAAAAAAAATGCGTGCGACTATGAAGAAAATGCAAAGTTTGCGAAAATCGAGGTAAAATGAACTTTCGTATCTTGGAAGGTAAAATATTTATGGTCAAAAATACACATTTAAGCCCAGTTTGAAGAAAGCAAGTAAGAGAATGAAAGAAAGACATCGTTAACTCTTACTATGAACTAAAAACTTGAGTCAAACCCAATTTTAAGCTCAACTTGAGTTAAGATCACTTGGGGTTAACCCCCGACTGTTAAGCTGTGTTTTGAAGTAGGAATTTTAATCCATAGTATAAATTTATATGTATGATGAGTCATCTCAGGATCACCGAATTCTTAGGTTCGATTAAATTTAAATATTTCAAAGTAACTACTTTCGTAGCACATGATTCCCGAAAATCCTATTCGATTGTATCAGCTAGTAGAATATAAAAGAATGATATACTTGATCCGAATATATCAATTTACTCGTGTGTATAATATGCCAGTAGATATCCGCCCAATTTGCTTGGCAAGCAAACAGAACTTTCAGGAATTCCGTTCTTAGTAAAAATAGTCACATGTGACGTATAGATTAATAGATCTCGTGATGAGTGCGTGATATTTCGCTTTTAAGTATTTATATAAATATATAATTTGATTATAATAATTCGATTTTGCGACAAGCATTTCGAAAATAATTTTTTAAATGTTTGGCGTCTATTTTCTTAAAGGTTCGACTAAGGAAACTTGTTGGACTGAAACATTACCACAAATAAGAAAGAATACAAAGTTAAACAAGGACAACTAAAACTGTTTCAAATTTAAAAACATTTTATATAATAAAATTAAAAAAAAAATTAAAAACGAAGAAAAAATTAAAAATTATGCTAAAAATATTAAACATAAAAGATAAATAAAAAGAAATTACCTAATAGCACAAGAAGCAATTTCATTTTGAAGACGAAAATGTGTTAAAAATAATTTATGTTTTGTTTTTCAATTATATTTGAACTCAAATTTTGATTTTCGAATTATTTTTAATAATTTTGAACACTTGAACACTTGCAAATTGTTGAAATCCTTGCAACAAATTCTCTTTTTTTCTATTACACACGATATGTTTGAGTGGTCTTGACCAATATTGCACGGCGAGCTCAAGCCCTGACTATGGTTGGTTGGTGCTGCTGTTGGAACCGCTGCGCTCGGACGTAAAATGATTACTGACAGAACGCGAACACTTTTAAACATTAAGCAAAGAATACAAAACAACAACAAAAAATTAAATAACGAAAAATCAAAAAATTGTCGAGTAGTTTTTTGTTGTTGTTTGACGCTGGCGGTTTTATTGCTGTGCCGAGGCGTGCGCTAAAGAAATGAAAATGACGAAAAATCACAGCGTTGACGACGTTGACGGCGGCACAACAACAACAGCGCAGAGAAAATTGCAAGCGCTTTAGAACAGGTAAGAGCGAGCAAGCGCAACTGAGAGAACGTTTGATCGTGCGAGTGAGAAGAGTCGCGCTTTCTGGTGTAGCCTTAATTAGTGATAAGCCGAGCATAGTTGTTTGTGTGTGTGAGTGCGTACGTACAAGGGTGAAATGAGACATAAAGCGGATATCAGCTGTTTGAGCATACTTCTGTGCTACAAATCATTACCAATTTGTAAGTAATTAATATTTTTAATTAGATCGACATTGACGATAAGCGCAAGTACGCTACACACGTACGGCCTGATCAGTTAAGCCGCGTGATTTTTACCATTCGGGTATGACGTTTTTAGCAAATTTATACACTTTTGATAACTGCCGAGTACTTTCAACAATTTTAATTAAAAATTTCATTTATTTTAAAATAAAATAATTTCTTTTAATTAAAAAACCAATCAGACTAACCGTAAGTGACGGAGTTCAGAGTACAAAAAGACACGAGGTCGTAAACAATTCGCCATCATCATCTATTAATTTTCACCCACATACAATTTGTACTATGTTTAGATGCCGGTGCAATTAATTTACAGTTATCATACGCTGTTATGTTATTTCTGTCGCTACATACATATATGTGTGGTGATGGTCTGATTAGTGAGCGGCACTGCAATAGTTGCATTGTGCCGAGAGCAACGATGCCGGTTGATAAGCATTTTCAGCTATGCTGCGGAATGCCGTTTCAACCGGAGAGCACTAGATGAGAGCAGCTCAAACACTCATATAATTTACTTAACACAATTGACAAAATCATGAAATTGCTTTCACACAGATTTCATGGACCGAAAAGTAGGCAAGAGCAATTTAAAAAAAAAAAAACAGAAACATGACACATTTCGCTCAAGTTTGGCATTGTTTGCAGAGTTGCTGTTGTTGTTGTAATGATCATGGTCAATGTCATGACCGATTCTTAATGCTGTCATAGTTGTTGTTGTTGTTGTTTTTGTTGTCGTTGGCTGCATTCGAGTGCTGCTTGTTAAAAAGAAAGAGATAGCGTGTGCCGCTTTGTAATTTAATTTTCTAAATTTGTTAATCTCTCATTGTGTATGTCAATGTGTGTGAGTGTGTGTGTTTGTGTATAGGAGAGAGTAATTTAAATGATTGGCGAAATGCATTTCCGCACACACATAATTATTTCGTCGTCGCTGCTGTAATTTGTTATTATCAGTTTGTAAATAGTCGACAATCGTTTTATTTTCACGTCAAATTACCCGAAAGTGAAAACAAACAAACAAATCGTATGTAAATAACGCTCAAATGACAGCTGTCGTTAATGGCCTTGAACTACAGTCATTAGAAGAAAATGCAGTCAGCTTTGCCATGGTTGAGGATAGTGACTTAGTGCTAATAGTCAAAAACAAGTAAATGTTGAACGAAAATTTTCCGACATGAATTGTTATGACTTTCAATTGCACACATGTAAATACGTATGCAGACATATGTGTACTGTATTAAGCAAACAAAATAAACATGACCCTCGCCGCAAAGTTGTTCAGTAAATACAGTTGACAAATTGGACGTAATGCATTAACTGACCGAAATACCAGTTGCATTCTAATCGTGTCAGTAAATACTATTAACTTTTTTTATTTAGAACCGAGATTTCCATAGTACAATAATATTATTGCTTTTTCTTATAAATCAATGACCTAACTTGACAACTGACGCTTTTGCCTTTAAGGTTAATTCATGTCGTCCATTATGTTTCCACAAAGGCATTAATAGACAAGCTAACTTAAAACATTTTCAAATTAACAGTCAGCTAGTTCACTTTTTGTGACAACGTGGCCACACTTTTTCTGGAACCTGGCAGCACCTCACAGCCGGCAATTTTTTTTTTTTTATTTGTAGTTGTATTATTGTGAGAAAGACAATTTGAAAATGTTTTAAGTTAGCTTGTCTATTAATGCCTTTGTGGAAACATAATGGACGACATGAATTAACCTTAAAGGCAAAAGCGTCAGTTGTCAAGTTAGGTCATTGATTTATAAGAAAAAGCAATAATATTATTGTACTATGGAAATCTCGGTTCTAAATAAAAAAAGTTAATAGTATTTACTGACACGATTAGAATGCAACTGGTATTTCGGTCAGTTAATGCATTACGTCCAATTTGTCAACTGTATTTACTGAACAACTTTGCGGCGAGGGTCATGTTTATTTTGTTTGCTTAATACAGTACACATATGTCTGCATACGTATTTACATGTGTGCAATTGAAAGTCATAACAATTCATGTCGGAAAATTTTCGTTCAACATTTACTTGTTTTTGACTATTAGCACTAAGTCACTATCCTCAACCATGGCAAAGCTGACTGCATTTTCTTCTAATGACTGTAGTTCAAGGCCATTAACGACAGCTGTCATTTGAGCGTTATTTACATACGATTTGTTTGTTTGTTTTCACTTTCGGGTAATTTGACGTGAAAATAAAACGATTGTCGACTATTTACAAACTGATAATAACAAATTACAGCAGCGACGACGAAATAATTATGTGTGTGCGGAAATGCATTTCGCCAATCATTTAAATTACTCTCTCCTATACACAAACACACACACTCACACACATTGACATACACAATGAGAGATTAACAAATTTAGAAAATTAAATTACAAAGCGGCACACGCTATCTCTTTCTTTTTAACAAGCAGCACTCGAATGCAGCCAACGACAACAAAAACAACAACAACAACAACTATGACAGCATTAAGAATCGGTCATGACATTGACCATGATCATTACAACAACAACAGCAACTCTGTAAACAATGCCAAACTTGAGCGAAATGTGTCATGTTTCTGTTTTTTTTTTTTTAAATTGCTCTTGCCTACTTTTCGGTCCATGAAATCTGTGTGAAAGCAATTTCATGATTTTGTCAATTGTGTTAAGTAAATTATATGAGTGTTTGAGCTGCTCTCATCTAGTGCTCTCCGGTTGAAACGGCATTCCGCAGCATAGCTAAAAATGCTTATCAACCGGCATCGTTGCTCTCGGCACAATGCAACTATTGCAGTGCCGCTCACTAATCAGACCATCACCACACATATATGTATGTAGCGACAGAAATAACATAACAGCGTATGATAACTGTAAATTAATTGCACCGGCATCTAAACATAGTACAAATTGTATGTGGGTGAAAATTAATAGATGATGATGGCGAATTGTTTACGACCTCGTGTCTTTTTGTACTCTGAACTCCGTCACTTACGGTTAGTCTGATTGGTTTTTTAATTAAAAGAAATTATTTTATTTTAAAATAAATGAAATTTTTAATTAAAATTGTTGAAAGTACTCGGCAGTTATCAAAAGTGTATAAATTTGCTAAAAACGTCATACCCGAATGGTAAAAATCACGCGGCTTAACTGATCAGGCCGTACGTGTGTAGCGTACTTGCGCTTATCGTCAATGTCGATCTAATTAAAAATATTAATTACTTACAAATTGGTAATGATTTGTAGCACAGAAAGTATGCTCAAACAGCTGATATCCGCTTTATGTCTCATTTCACCCTTGTACGAACGCACACACACAAACAACTATGCTCGGCTTATCACTAATTAAGGCTACACCAGAAAGCGCGACTCTTCTCACTCGCACGATCAAACGTTCTCTCAGTTGCTCATGCTTGCTCGCTCTTACCTGTTCTAAAGCGCTTGCAATTTTCTCTGCGCTGTTGTTGTTGTGCCGCCATCAACGTCGTCAACGCTGTGATTTTTCGTCATTTTCATTTCTTTAGCGCACGCCTCGGCACAGCAATAAAACCGCCAGCGTCAAACAACAACAAAAAACTACTCGACAATTTTTTGATTTTTCGTTATTTAATTTTTTGTTGTTGTTTTGTATTCTTTGCTTAATGTTTAAAAGTGTTCGCGTTCTGTCAGTAATCATTTTACGTCCGAGCGCAGCGGTTCCAACAGCAGCACCAACCAACCATCGTCAGAGCTTGAGCTCGCCGTGCAATATTGGTCAAGACCACTCAAACATATCGTGTATAATAGAAAAAAAGAGAATCTGTTGCAAGGATTTCAACAATTTGCAAGTGTTCAAGTGTTCAAAATTATTAAAAATAATTCGAAAATCAAAATTTGAGTTCAAATATAATTGAAAAACAAAACATAAATTATTTTTAACACATTTTCGTCTTCAAAATGAAATTGCTTCTTGTGCTATTAGGTAATTTCTTTTTATTTATCTTTTATGTTTAATATTTTTAGCATAATTTTTAATTTTTTCTTCGTTTTTAATTTTTTTTTTAATTTTATTATATAAAATGTTTTTAAATTTGAAACAGTTTTAGTTGTCCTTGTTTAACTTTGTATTCTTTCTTATTTGTGGTAATGTTTCAGTCCAACAAGTTTCCTTAGTCGAACCTTTAAGAAAATAGACGCCAAACATTTAAAAAATTATTTTCGAAATGCTTGTCGCAAAATCGAATTATTATAATCAAATTATATATTTATATAAATACTTAAAAGCGAAATATCACGCACTCATCACGAGATCTATTAATCTATACGTCACATGTGACTATTTTTACTAAGAACGGAATTCCTGAAAGTTCTGTTTGCTTGCCAAGCAAATTGGGCGGATATCTACTGGCATATTATACACACGAGTAAATTGATATATTCGGATCAAGTATATCATTCTTTTATATTCTACTAGCTGATACAATCGAATAGGATTTTCGGGAATCATGTGCTACGAAAGTAGTTACTTTGAAATATTTAAATTTAATCGAACCTAAGAATTCGGTGATCCTGAGATGACTCATCATACATATAAATTTATACTATGGATTAAAATTCCTACTTCAAAACACAGCTTAACAGTCGGGGGTTAACCCCAAGTGATCTTAACTCAAGTTGAGCTTAAAATTGGGTTTGACTCAAGTTTTTAGTTCATAGTAAGAGTTAACGATGTCTTTCTTTCATTCTCTTACTTGCTTTCTTCAAACTGGGCTTAAATGTGTATTTTTGACCATAAATATTTTACCTTCCAAGATACGAAAGTTCATTTTACCTCGATTTTCGCAAACTTTGCATTTTCTTCATAGTCGCACGCATTTTTTTTAATACATGTATTATCTGCGCGTTGCTCTGGAGTCACGCGGTCTATCAGCGCATTTTTGTTTTATCAACTTTGAACTGTTTTTTAATAATTATAAACATATATTTTTATTTTTTCATATTTGAATTATTTACAGCCTTCGTTGATAAATTCATTTAAGGCTTTTAAGCGTATCTGAAGTGAACTTTGAATACATTTATTTTTGCTTTTGTGCGTTTTATGCGATTTTAAATACGCTCTGGTTGTGATAAACTTTATCAAAAAACGGCAAAGCATAAAACCATGGACGATTGCGATTTCCTTTCATTAATCTTTGAATTTGTATCACTTTGCAAAACTCTGGGAAACCTTCATAAACAAGCATTAATCATCAATGTTGCATTATAATTAGTCAACAACTAAATTTATTATTGTCACAAGACATGTTATTAAAGGTGCGCGAATTAATCATGCATTGACCAAAAACCATAGAAAATCACATATGACTCAAAACGTGTGCTATGCTCATATGTAAAAAAAGAAAGGGAAATTTTGTTGTTGGTTAGCATAAATTGATGAACAAATGACGAATCTGAGGTCTTTCAGAAACTTCAACTGAAATTAAGAGTCTTCTTTTTCTAAGAATGAGAAAAAAGCAAAGTTCAAAATGAAATGACGTAAACGAATTTGTTATCAATGATCGTGGCATTTTTTTGGGGCGTGGCACAGACACGCGCGCCCACAGTTGATGGCAACCAATTGGACTTATCAATTGATATATTTCTACGTAATTTATTGAAGTGGATAACAACCGGATACGGCGCTTTTTATTTACGGAACACATACGGCATTTCGATGCTATTTCGGTTACTTTGCTGACCACTTTGTCCATAAATAAAGCCGCATAGACTTCGATACATAGATACATGATCAAATTAAGGCACAAACAACAATCAATCGATCATTAAAAAAAAAACAATGCGATTTGACAAATATTTTTCACGCGTATTTTATAGTTTTTTTTTTTTTTTACCAGAAATCAGTGATAAAGCAATTTGGCGTAAATAAAACACGAATGTTGATAAGCCGGACAAATGACGGTGGACAAGACTTGTGACGAGATACTTAAATAATTATTAAACGATTATATATTGTAAAAAGTAAAGTAGACTTTTTGTTTTGTTGTTGACGTCGACGTCGACGCAAGCAGATTAACACGCAGCTTAAGCAACAGTTAACCGTTAAGCACCTTGATCGTCTTAATTATAATTACCAATTGTTAGACATTTGTCAGCGTTTTTTTCTTTATAACTCATTGGTTACAACAACAACAACAACAACAGCAACAGAAACAACATGCTTACAGTAGCGCTTCATTGATAAATCGAAGCGGTGCGTGTTATTGTTGTTGTAGTGATTTTTCTGCTTGTTTTTTGTATCAGTTCGAATTGTTAGTTTATGTATTATATTGTTAACTGTCAATTGCTTCACCCCTCTTACCCAAACTTAATAGTTTTATTGCATGCATTCAACGCTTGTTCAGCACAAATCGCTGAAGCGTTAAATGTTTTCATTACTCAACACTAATTTGTACAATCATCGTTATTGTTGTTGTTGTTGTTGTTGCTGATTTGTTTTATTTACAAATAATAAATTTTATAGTAGCGCCAAAAAGTAATGATTTTGTTGTCATTATTAATCGCGTGAGAAGCAAACCCAAAAAAAAAAACAACAACAATTCTTACATTTTGTTTAAACAAATCGTTCGATAATGACAATTATTATTTTGCAAAATGAAAGTCACGCCTTCCTTGCATTGAAGCAAACTTCAAGCGAAGACAACAACGCTTATTGCAGTCATTTATGAGACTCGATAAAGTGCAAAGTATCTCACACACGCCCACATGACAGCGTCGAGCATGGAAAATTTCTTTGTTGCACGAACGATCGATCGATTGCAGTCATAAGTCTTCGGCAGTCTTCGATTTATGCTTTTAGTGCTCATTAGACAAGAAATGCGGCAATTTGATTTGATAGCACCAAGCGATCTGTCATGCCCAATCAAATGTTTATCAATTATGAGTCGCGTTCGTCTGTCAAGTCATGGCCATAAATCTGCGCAAACACATGGAAATTTTATTTATGATTTTGACGACTAAATGATCTGTTTATTGTCGTCAGACGGGCACAAGAACAAACCGCATGAACATTTTGCAATTAAACAATCAACAATTAGCGAAAATGAAATAAAATGTATGAAAATGTAATGAATCAAAAGTAAGAAAAAAAAAACAAAAGTGAGAAGAAAATAATTTTTAATTTTGTTGCAGTTTTGTTTGCTGTTAATTTCCGACGCTGTTTAATGTTTACTTTTTGTTGTTTTGATTGCAATTTATTTTGAGTGACGTTTCCAGCGCAACAACAACAACAAAAGCAACAAATTGCTTGGATTTACTAAACAGAAAATATCACAAGGCAAAATATAATGAAATGACAAGTCTATTTTCGCAATGAAATTTTATGAGCTGAAATAATCATTTGAGTTAATTTGTTCTTTCTTGGATTTTTTCAAACTCATCGAATTCGTTGTACAATTTTCGAATTCTTAAACGTTTTGGCAGATTTTGCAAAAATAAACACAAATTTTGGCAAATTAAAAAGCATAAACAAAATGTTCACAAATGAAATCGAAACCGAAATGAAGAACTAAAAACATTATTGTTTATGTATTTATTATTTTGAAATTTTGGGAAAATAAGCATTATAATCTTCTGGATCAGTGTCAGATTACTGTACGTGTTTTTTTTTTTTGCAATATTGAATATCTTTATTGAGAGATATTTCTGCGTATTTAAAATGAAATCTTGCTTGATTAAACATTGGCTAAAAGGGCAATGCTGTTTTTACTTGCTTATCCCATTGTCAACTCAAGATATAAAATAACATGTTCCATAGACTGTACTGCAGTTCAAGCCAATGACTCAAAGTATTAATAAACTGACACAAAGTCTTCTTCATAATCAATAAAAAGTACCAGAGCGAAGCACTCAAGCACAAGCTCATGTCTATCGGCCACTTTTGGTCATAGAAAGCTTGATAAGCTCAATAATTCATCAACTAAGGGATTAGTTTTGAAGGCGCACAAGAAACTATAAAAACTAAATACTTTGAAGTGTAGCAAAATTTGTGTTGTTTTCGGCGAAATCGAACGTTAGACAATAAAAATCGCAGAACAAAACCGATGGTAAATAAAAATTGCTAAAAGAACATGCTTTGACGTCGTTACATCACTTTTCGCATGTCTGTGCAGTCTCTGGAACAAAAGCAAAGAAAATCACTTTAAAGCTACAAAGAGCATGTTTACATAAATGGCAATTTAATGTTTTTCTGTCTAATTGGTTTATGAACTTTATGCGTTTTAATACAAATAATCATTAAAAGAGCATAAAAACGAGCACAAAGCAAAAATAACTAAACTGAACTAAACAGAACTAATCCATCAGATTGCGTCAGGAGGCGGCGTGCAAAAAAAGATACAGCAACGAAATGCGAAAAAATATTCCTAACATAATATTTTGGCAACTCAGCTGATCATTTCAACATGCTCGTGTGCTCGCCCAGTGTGATGCTCATACATCATGCCAGATACTTTTCACATTTTGTTGCTTTTGTTGTTGGTTTTGTTATTTTTCGCGTCAATTTTGTTAAGTCGGCAAAAATTTCATTCAAAATATTTTTGTTCTGCTTTTATAAACTGTGTGAATTCAAATTTAAGGCGTGTGAGCGCATAGAGACAAACAACTTAACCCTTTACTGGCCATAAATATGAACAGCTTTGTGACAATTATGAATATCATTTTAAGCTTTGTGACTGGAACACTTAACCGATAAATGTGTCCAATAAAATGGCCATAAAAGTAGTTTAACAAAGCGCACCAACAATAAAAGTCACATTTATGATTATTCGCAACTTTTTTGTGATCATTTTTTTGTTTGAGGGAAAATGGAAACAAACCGCAAAGTGTCACCGATCATAAAGCAAAACATAACAAACAAAGTGATGATAAAAATGGTGATTTGCAAATATTTATGTCGGCTAATTTAGACATAAAGCATATTGAAGACAATTCGCTGATCAGCTCGCTGTCACTTTGGCTGTCAAAGTGCTTTTAGCCGCGGCCGCCAAATGGCCAAGTGGCGCACATGAAGATGTACTAACGCTGCGCTATGACATGGCTGCGCTCATCTCTGTCGATTAGACAAGTGATTGCGTGTTGCACAACAATTTGTTTTATAATTTTTCTCATCAAGTTATCTCATCGAAATTTATAATTTTCACGCGGCGTTTCGCCAACAACAACAAACAACAAACGCGCCCACCGCCTTGTTGAGCATCGAAAAATGGCAAGTGATATTTGCTAATTTTAACAATTTTTTGCTATTTTTGTATGCGTTGGGAAGCGTTTTTATTGGGCTTTTGTTGGGCGCGTTACTTCAAGACGGTCAAGTTGAAGTTCATGTTGTTGTCGACAAGTAACAGAAGACAATAAAAATATCAGGAAAAGACATCGTTGCCATTAAAGCGGAAGGTCATGAGCAAATTACTTGGACAGACACTAAAACGTGTAAATAACTTGTTGGCTTTTTTTTTCATTTATTTATAATTATTATTGTTGGTTTTTAAGGGCATTCTTAATATACGAAAATACTTTTGCTTGAGGTGCATTAATGAGAACATTTCAAAAGCAAATTTGTTTCAATAAGAAATTAGTTTGTTAAGTCCGAGGAAATGGCTGGTTTTTGCTTAATGCTCAATTAGCGTATGTGCAGAGTATCGCTGTGTAACATAAGAGTATGTGATGTTGAGTTTAAAGTCCTAAACTTTCAGCTCTCACGCGTAGTTACTTTCATTAACAGGAACTTATATATAACGCCGATTTTTTATCCTCCTTAATGTTTACTAATCAAAATGTTTTTATTTTTTTTTTTTTATTTTAGCGCTCTTCGCTTTGAGCTACGCTTCCGATTGGGGTTATCCAGATCTGGATAACAATCAAGATGAACGTAAGTGCAAATAATTTCATGCGTGCGTGTGCGTGTGTGTGTGTATGGTGTGTCTATTCTGTGTATGGTGTGATTAACTAATATCAACTAAATTTAGTTTAACTGGCCCAAAATAGCCACAGAATAATTCAATGTCGGTTGCTATTCGCCAATTGCGGCCCATAAATGTACGCAGTTTATTCAAATTGTGAAAATTACACTAAATTAGCATCGCTATTTTGTGTTTTTCAAATTTTTTTGTGCACAATTTGCACACACAAAACTGACCGAGGTAAATTGTGATAAGTGGCCGACCGCAAAATTGCGACAACGAAGACGACACTCATGATGATGATGATGATAGCTACGGCTACGACTACGACATCGACACGGCACGGCCACCGGCTACGGCGATATCTTTGCCTACGTTGATGGCGCTTAAGTTTGCAGCTCAACGCGACTAAAGTCTTTCACAAAGACGCTCGTCTAGCATTGATATCAAGAGAGCGCATTAAATGATATAAAAAGAATAGCAAAATCTTGAACAAATTGAGTTGGCTTGACGGTAGCGGGGGTTAGGTACAAATAGCCTAGATTACCTAAGTAGCGCTCGTTTATGCAACCATTATATGTTTGTTCTTCTTGTGTTGCTCTGCAGCTTTTCCCCATTGGGGCGGCGAATGTGACAATGGCCAATATCAGAGCCCCATTAACTTGAACACAAAGGGACCGTTGAAGGGCGAATTCGATGAACTGGAGTTCTCTGATTATGATGACAAGCAAAACAATGTTATGATCACCAACAATGGACATTCAGGTTAGTTCACTTCTCTATCTCTCTCACTCACTATCTCACTTCCTCTTTGTATCACCATACATTACTTATACTCTACTTTACTTTATATACATTATAGTTCAGCTCAGCCAATTCGAGCATGAAATGGTACTCCAAGGCGGTCCACTTCGGGATGATTATGTTGTGGAGCAGATACACTTGCATTGGTGGTCCGAGCACACCATCAATGACATACGCTATCCGCTCGAGGTGCACATTGTGCATCGCAATCGGCGCTATGCGAACATGACTGAGGCCGCCAAGCACGCGGACGGCGTCACTGTGATCGGCGTATTGTATCATGTCTCGAATACGCGCAACGAAGCCATCGACAAGGTGATCAACAATCTGGACGATGTCAAGAGCTATAAGAATGTCAACAAGCCATCGCATTTGTCGGAGCCTTTCGTGGTGAGTGAGCTATTCTCGGACATCACGGGCTATTTCAACTATGCCGGCTCACTGACAACGCCCACTTGCGGTGAGGTTGTGACCTGGCTTGTCTTGGCCAACACGCACCCGGTGACGCTGGAGCAAGTGGAGCGGTTCAGGGAGCTCGAGTATGCTGAGGGCAAGCAGTTGCACAACAACTACCGCACCTTACAGCCGCTACACAATCGTGCCGTGGTCATTGTCACGCCGCGCAAGGATGGCGCCGCGGCACCGATCGCGCTCTCCATGACGGGCACTTTGCTCTTAGTCTGCCTCAGCAAGTTCCTGCAGTAAATTTAAGCTGCTCAGCATTAAAACGCATTTGAAGCCTAAGAATGCGCACTCTAGCGAGATACCAAAGATATTTAACGAACGAACTCGCGTACACTTCATGCCACAAGCACAAGCAACGTCAAGCGAGCCGTACAAGTTCAGACAACGAATACACACGCTTTATACATTGTTACTATACTCATTATTTAATTGAATAAGTTATATTTATGTTATGTAATCACTTTTTGTATGCGCAATCCAAAATAAGCAAATAACCAATTGAGCAAAATTGTATGCAAATGTCATAGACAAATGCGAAAATATTATCGATACTTCTTATCTGTATGTGAAATTGGACTAGTCAATAAATGTAAAAAAAGTGCCTTACTTGAGTGGTTTTCTTTTATATATAAGTGTTATTTACATATTTGTGGTCGCCTGCTAAATATGTTCCCCGATATGTGATTCAGTGTTCTCGAACTGTGTACAAGAAGTTTTGTTTTGTAAGCGCAATGATTCAAACACAACCATGCTGATAAGACTTATCCAAAGCATTTCTGTTATGTTAGAAAATAAGTATAATTTATTTATAGATTTCAGAGAATCGACTTTTGCGCGGAGTAATTAACATTTCTAATGAAATGTGAACCACGCGTCCTTTATGAGTTTATTGTTGGTCACTTGGTCGGTTTATGACTCTCATTCTAATTATAACTTGTTATTAAGTTTCGCATACTTTTGAAATTCTATGGTCACCATTAAATAATTGACCAATCACTTTCTTAATTGCACTCTTCACTGTGATAAAAGTTTGCGATTTGGTCAGAGTTAAAAATATCTCTCAATTGAACCTCCTTTTTGCGTCAGGTGAACTTTATCTAAAAATGATTAGCAAGTAAGCGAATTTTTGTTGTCAAATTTTTGTTGTTTGTTTAAAAAATCAATTGTAATGTTTGTTGAACGGTTAGGATTCTTTGTCTGCAAGCCGTTTTACAAATCAACAGATCAACATAAGAGAATTGAAGTCGTAAAATGTTGCAAATTGATAGTAATGAGAGATTTAATAGTTTGGTTACCAATTTTTATGAGTAAGTTGAATTGCTTAGAAGTTTGAAAAAATATCTCATTGCGCCTCTTT